>SKCR01002336.1:0-27454 GCA_019454045.1 Zanthoxylum bungeanum | reverse complement strand
ATGAAGATCCATTTGCTACCAATAGGCATAATGTCTTCTGGTACATCAACCGGTGTCCAAACTTGGTTGTATACATGGAATCCATTTCGGACTTCATGGAACCTTTCCATAAGCGGAGTCGATACCTTGTATCGCTACCTCATATGTAGCCAGTTTATTATCCTTAATAAGATTAATGTCTACATGAGGTGAGATCAGAAACCATACCTCTTAGGTTGTTTTCTGACTCTCTCCGACCTACGTGGTTCTTGTGTATTAGAAGATTGTGGAACAGTCTCATCCTTGATGAACTATTAGTGTTCCATAAGGGGATCGGTGCCAGGAAAAGTATCACTCTGATTTTCATCGAGTTCTACTTTCCTCCCACTTACCACTGGATTTAGGAATTCCTCTAAGGAAAATCGCATGGAGAGCAACAAATATTTTGTTCTTTTATGGGTTGTGGAAATAATATCCTTTGGTTTCCCTAGGATAACCAATTACAAATAGGCACTTATCTTATTTGGGTTCTAGTTTGGCACCATCCAAACGTTTAATATATGCCCAGCATACCCAAATCTTCAGGAATGAGAAAGCCGGTTTCTTTCCTGTCCATATTTCATATGGAGTCTGTCCAACAGACTTTGACGGAACCTTATTCAAAATAAATATTGCACTGTTCAATGCGTATCCCCTGAAGGAAATTGATAGCTCAATGCGACTCATTATTGACCTTACCATGTCCAACAAAGTTCGGTTTCTCCGTTCGGACACACCACTCAATTAAGGTGTTCCAGGAGGAGTCCACTGTGAAAGAATACCATACTCTTTCAAGTAATCGAGAAACTCATTGCTCAAGTATTTTCCACCACTGTCCAATGGTGATGTTTTAATACTTTTGCTGGTCTGTTTTTCTACTTCGTGTCGAAACTCTTTGAATTTCTCAAAAGTTTCCGACTTGTGTCTCATAAGACACACATAACCATAACACGATGCAACATCCATAAAGGTTACGAAGTATTCATAACCACCTCTAGCCTAGCTAGACATGGGCCCGTATACGTCACTATGATCGAGGGATAACAGTTCGGTGACACATAGACCCTTACCGCTAAAAGGCGTTTTAGGCATTTTGCCTAATAAACAAGATTCATATACGTCATTTGAATTCGAATCAAATCCGTCCAAGTATCCATTCTTCCAAAGAGTGGATATACGAGTCTTGTTAATGCGTCCCAGACGACAATTCCACTGATAAGTTTCATCTGTATTACTTAATTTGAGCCTTTTGTTTGTCATGTTATATGTTTGAGATTCATTTATATTCAAAATATAAAGACCATCTTTAACATCTGCTGTACATATCAAAATGTTATCTTTATATACTAAACACCTAGTGTTCCAGAATACAAAGGTACACCCACAACGGGTTAAATAAAATACAGAGATGATGTTCCTAGTCAAACTATGTGCAAAATAACAGTCACCTAATGTTATTACATGCCCCAAAGGCAGATATAAAACATAGGTCCCAATGGCCAAAACAACGACTATCTTCTCGTTTCTGACTCGTAGGTCGATCTCATCTGAAGTCAGTATCCTGCTAGTCAGCAGATCCTGCACACCAGTACATATGTGAGTACCACATCCAGAATCAAAAATCTAATTTTTAAAACCAGTAGTGGACATGTTTATAACAAACATACCCGAACCCGGAGCCTTGCCCGTCTTCATTTCCTTCAACTCCGCCTTGTACTCACGGCAGTCACGCTTCTAGTGACCTCATTTGCCACAATGTAGGCAGACGTCTTGGGATATGTCCTTAGTCTTCCCAGAAAACTGTGATGATTTGGCATTGCCCTTTCTTTTCTTCTTCTTCACACCTCCAGAAGCCTTCGGCCAAACCTTGGCCTTCTGAGATGTCGAAGTGAAATGCGCCTCGCGCTTCTTTCCCTTCAGAAGCTCTGGCTCTGCCTCATTGAGCATAGCAATTAACTTTCCAAGAGTTTTCTCTTGGTTCATGATGAACCCGCCCCAGCATTCGGGCAGAGACTGTAAGATCAAATCTATGGAAGTCTCGGCCTCGTAGGTAATGCCTAGCTAACCTAGCTGTTCGATGTAAACAATCATCTACGACACCTAGTGCTCGACAGATGTACCATTTGACATAGACGAGCGAAAAAGCTTATTTTGCAATTCATACTTATATGATCTAAAGTTTGATCTGTGAAGATCCTTCAATTTCAACATCATACTATAAGGATCCAATCCTTTGTTCTGACGACGAAATTGAGGAGTCATTGCGGCAAGCATTACGGATTGACCGCTAAAGTTATCATCACTATGAGTCTTCCAAAGCTCATGCTCTACTATTTGCTCAACTTCTGGCTCAGGGCCCGAGAGGTTTCTCTATCCAATAGAGTAACTTCTCAGCTCCCAGGACTATCCTAAGATTCATCTCCCAATCTGGAAAATTGGAGCCGTTAAAGACATTATCGCCCATGACGATGTCCCTAACGCTAATCTTTCCAGCCATCTCGATTGCAATAGTCCAACTATTCAATCAACGATATCGGGTACACTCAAAATGTAATGGTTACTATAGTCCAACTATATAACCAACTACAAGTGGAGTAGTATGAAAAAAGTCCAACTGTTCAATGAAAGCAATAAAAGATATTAGTCCAACTAATATATATTTATAATAACGATAACTAAAATAAAAGAGCGCGTGTAAGCAAGTATTAAACGAAATTACAAATTTAATACTGGCCTCCCACTATTTTTTGGCGAGCCTCTAACTCACTGTGGAGTACTCGGGAAACCCAGTTTCCTAGTGGGCTAGGATCCCGTTAAATAAAAAACAACCTTGACTTTGGCCAACAAGCTGTATGAAACTTAACTAGGTAGATCTCTAAGATCAATTGCATCCCATCCAATTCCTAGATCCGGTAGGTGGACCTCCAAGTCCAAAATATATATCCAATATATCATCCTAACCTTTTCCTCTGAATCAACTAAGCCTTGGCTTTGGCTCAACAAGCTTAATGATTTCAGTTAAGCATGAACCATTGACAGTGGGAAAGCTTCGTAATCCACATCGATGTACAGAAGTGACCTTGACTTTGGCCAACAAATCACAACTGCCCAAGACATGCGATATGTAACAAAGCTTTTGTGGTTCAAACACATTCGCGATGGACAATGATCTTGACTTTGGCCAACAAACAAATGCCAATCTTGGATCTTGAGAGAGAACCACTCAATGGAAGGAAAATGCTTAATATTAAATTGAGGGTTTTTCGCGTAAATTGGCAACCAATTTATTATCTTTGATTAGGTCTCATCATACACCCTTAAACATGCATTCTAAAAGCATAATAAGGCACAAATAAAATTAATAATGATATGCGGATGGATATATAACAATTTGTTCCTAGAATAAATCTCTCCATTTCCTCTCTCCCGCTAGCACTTTACATACTTCTACCCAATTACATAATACATTAAAGAAATCTCATTTACATAGAGGGAAATTGGTGAAAAGAGAAATAAAAAGAGTAAAGAGATAATAGGCTGGACACGCAGGTCCAATTTAATAAATTCTAAATTTATTACAACAATTTTCAAAATTGCACCCACCCTTCTAATATCCATCTGATATACATTATTCATACAAATACATCCAAGTATTCACACAAAGCATGTTATTCCATCAATATAATTCAATTAATTAATCTTTGAGTTAATGACCATCCAATGGTCAAACAACGATTTGATTTGCGCGAGTCCAACTCGTTTAAGAATAAATACTCAAAGTACGTATTCTTGAATTATATCTGTTGGAAATGGTGATCAAACACCATTCACCTTTTGTATGGATATTTATTATTTATGCAATGTAATATTTTCTTTATCATGATTATTTATTTATTTGTATGGTAATTTCTTACTTTTATTTATATATTGTAAATCTAAGTGTTAGATTACTCTAAGAGTTAGAGATTTCGAGTTTCACTCGGAACCTTATATGAAATTAGTAAAGACCCGAGAGTTATAACATATGGTGATATAGTTGCAAGAGTTGCAAATGGTGTTGAGAAATATCATGCATTCTCTCGAATATAAATTATTCTTGGTCTAGATATATTGACATGGGTCGGTCATTATATTGGTAAGACTAGTGCATTGTCTATATATGTAATGGACATATGGTTTGTCTCAACAGACTGTCAGCTTAGTGGAAGTTCGTATAGAAATGCAGATATTCATTAGTGAAATGAATATCGAACAAACTCATAAAAGATGACTAATAGATATTCCATAAAACTGTCAATAGTTGTCTTTTCGAGTTGAGTAGTTATTGTGGTCCTTTGACTTGAGACACCACGGTGGTCTTGTGAGTGATCCTCTGTGCCTGATATCATGCATGTCAGAGACCTTTTATGGTCTGACCTCTGGATGACTGTTAGGTATAGACCGATGCTCACAAAGATCGGTGTGTGTTAATATGAGGATTTGTCAATCCATATGGTTGGATTATGTTTCCAGAAATTTTTCAGAGTATATTCCAGAAATCTTTTGGCCAAAAGTTCGTTGAAGAAATTATTTCTTAAACATTATAAATAATATTGAAAAGAGTTTTGCATATATTATTTATTAATGGAATATGATTGTGAAAAGTTATTATATATTGAGTAGATAAGGTTTTGACATTAAAAACTATAACCTTACTCAATTGGAGACGGTAATGATGAAGGGATTATACATTAACGTTTTAACCTCGACTTGTATGGTTTGACATGTCGTGTTGTTTTTTAGTCATGATTTGTAGGTGGGCAGGCCTAATGAATATATGTACGAATATATGAGATATATATGTATATATATAAGTAGCAACTGAACATGAGCCTAGAGAGTTCCATTATATTAAGCTTCTCCAAGAACAAATCTTGGTGATCAAAATGTGGTTTGATCACTCAAGAATGGCAACTAACTTTTCCCAAAATTCAACACTTAAATAATACTAATTCGAATGTAATTCCAATTGTTGAAGCTTTGCATCCAAGCTTTTCCAATATCAAACTACAATTTTAAATCCAATTTAATTTTTATTCAATACTAATTCGAATTTAATTCCAAATTAAATAATTACACTTATTTTAGTGCCTTTTAGACTTAGATTCTAAATCTAATCTAAATGAGTCTCAAAGGCCCAATTAGTATCCAATACTATTTTAATTAAAGTCCAATGGGCTTTTAATTAATTCTTAAGGCATGGGCTTTGGCCAATATGGATCCAATCCAAGATGCCAAGGCCCAATAAGGAATCACCATTTTGCCAAAAATCAATTTAGGTCTATTAGGCCCAATTAAATTATTTAAAGGCCCAAAAGTCATATTTAGACTTTATTGAAATGGTTTTGGGCCCAATTGGATCCAACCCAATTGTCCAAAACCAAACTTGGCCCAACCAAGCCCATTAAGCCCAAATACAATAAATTAGCCCAATCCAATTTAAAGACTAATATTTATTAACATAATATTCCAAATATCAAATTAATTTTAATTAAAGTGTAATTAGTACAATTAATCAAATAATCTAATATTTCCAAAATACTAATTAATTTAACTAATCATACTTTACATTTCAATTCATGTCCAACACAAATTGAAGCAAAACAATTCATTCCAACATGCTTAGGCTCACGACATTGACAAGAAATTATCAAGCAATTTGATTTCAATCCAATTAAATCAACATCTAACATACATTTCATGCCAACAACACATCCAATTGTCTAATTTTCAAAAAATCACCATGAGCATATATTAGGGTAGATTCGGCCAAGGTAATAAATTTGGGGAAAATTAATCTAATTAATTTTACACAAAATCAATCATGCATAACTTCAAGTTATCATTTTATAACCATAACCAAACAACCAATTTAGGCATTTGAAAGCTCAAAGCATAAAATCCCCAAATCAAGTATATAAACCCTAAACTCAAATCATGCTTAGAAAATGCTCATGATACCATTGTTAGTGCCCTAGACATGCCACAAGATCACTAAGATGATTTGTGTGTGAATATAATTGAAGTTTCCGGAAAAAACTTACAATGATCGGATGTTGAATTCAAAAATCTTTGAATGTAGATGAAGCTCCGAGCTTTGTTGAATGAATCCAACCCAATGGTGAGTTTCCCTATCACCTCACAAGACTCCTTAAGTGCTAGCTTTGCTTGATTTTGAAGCAAAATCAATGGAGAAGTGAACCCAAGGTCACGGTAATGAGGGAGAAGGAGAGAGATGAATTTGTTTGATATTTTGTTTCCAAAATCTAATACCAATGTTGACTTTCCAAAAGGTGTATATCCTTTTCCAAAAAGAAAAAGCAAAGTGTGTTGTGTAAGTTACCATAAAAGCTCCCAACCACTTCCATCAACTTGAATGAAAATTGATGTAAGCTAGTGGGTCCCACACTTAAATTCAAAATTCAAGTTGGCTTACTCAACACACTTCGGGCTCGGGTTCGTTTAATCCGATTAAACGAATTTTCCGTTGCGACGTAATTAAATCCAATTTAATTAAATAATAATGCCTAGCAAAATTATTACGAAAGTCGCTTATGAATTAATTCTAAATTATTTTGTTCGCCCGAATTAAAATTCAATTTTAATTCCGCATTGAAATCCGATTTCAATTAATATATCCAATATATTATTTAATCGATTAATTCCAAATTAATCGCGTTCTCTCTTCTATTCGATTTTATCCCAGATAAATTCTTGCCGTAATTAATCACAGATTAATTTTCTCTCTCTTATAATTAATCCTATATTAATCTGTTCGAGTCAAATGTCATTGGTGAATCTTTGGGAAGCGACCCAAGAGATCCCTGGATATGTTAGCAGTAAATACGGTCATCGGACTATCCGAAGTGTACTCGTTGAGAACTTGGGCAACGCATTATGAATAATACAGATTATTCTTAATACTTTATCAAATTAAATAAGTTAATTTGAATCGTTTAAGGGTGAAACGACGAAAATACATGCATAAGGGGCATTTCAGTCTTTTCTTAATTAATGTGTATTTGTATTTAATATATGATTTTATTAAATACATATTATTTAATTGTCAAATTAGATATTTGACATACATCATAAATATATGTATTTTGATTATTTAAAGTAATATGATACATATATTAGATATTTGTATTTAAGTAATTATTTAATTATTAAAAAATTAAAATGATTAAAATACAAATATCTAAAGTGATATTTATGTTAGGAAATGATTATAGTGTAAATATTTGACTTATTTACATTTATGATTAAAGGTAATAGTTATCAAATTGGATTTGATAACTTTTGCTTGATTTTTATTTTTGGTTAAATGAAATTTTCCTTTGACAAAAATAGCCCCTTAATTTCGCCCATAACATGATATATAAGGGAAATTTATTTTTCCTTTGCTAAGAATGAAAAACCTAGCCTCCAAATATCATAAAAAGTTCTCCAAGGATTTTAGAGAGGAAGAATACCAACAAGAACAAAGTTAAAGAAGATTTTGATAGATTAAGGTAATCATTAGTTCTCTTTAGCTTAGAAAATTATTTTTGTTGTTCTTACTTGTATTCTTTATTTTGTAGAGATTCTTACAAAAGTTGTAGAGATTCTTTACACTCTAAAATTTGGGGCCTTTTGATTTGGTTGATGGATTGGTGGTTAGATGCATGTGTGAAGTAAGATTGAGTAATATTAGTGTAATATTAGATCAATTTTATCATATGATGACTTGTTGTCATTCTAGAGTATTATGACTACTCTTGTAATACCTAGAATTTTTCTTGAGTTCTTAATTGGTGGTAGCTTTGATTGGTGTAAATATTGATATAATTAATGTTGAGAAAATTGGATTTAAAGCATGAAAAATGATGATTTTTGCATCCGGATCAGATCTGAAAATTCTAGAAAATTTTTGATGAAAAATATATTATTTAAATATATTGGATGTGTATTAGGCATTGGAATAATTGCCGGAAATTATTTCAGAGTGAAAATATGCGAAAACGGTGAAAAACGGCGTTACCGGGTGAGTTTTGAGTTCATTGTTTAGGCAGCCTATGATCTGCCCAAGTACTATTGGGGCTGACTTGGGCAGCCCCATGTGTATTGGTTGGTCGGTTCGGACAAAAATACATTTTATGCCATTTTACGAAAAAACATTTTTGTAAAAGTTTTGCGATGTTTTCTAAATTATTTGATAACAAATATAATATGTTTAAGTGAAATATGAATGAAATATTCATATGGGAGATTGAATAATTTATTCGGTAAGTTTAAAAATTTTAAAGTTACGATTTCGCCCGTACTGCGCCTTCCGATGTGCCTGACCCCAACAAAATGATATCAGAGCAAGTCTGATCCTACTTCCATTACATTTTTCATGCTTGATATATGATATTTAATACAATTTTATTATTTGCACATGCATGTGAAATTAATTTGATTAATTTCATATTGTTTGACAATAGGAATATCCCTGTTTATTAAGTTTTTAAAGTAACTAGTATTAGAAATACTTGTTTCTTGGTCCACCTTATCCATACGGATGCGAATGGTTTCCTGATGCTGTAGCTGTATCATTCCAAAGCTGTGCAATTATAGTTGATGATAGTTCTTTTGCGCCCGTAGAACTTATATGATAAGAGACAAATTCAAGTGAATTTGGATTCCTGAAAGTGCCAAAGCTGTCAGGACTACATCGGTAACTTGAGTTTGTCATTGACAAGTGAAGCCTTGATATGCTTAGTCGAAGGAGGGAAGATATCGCCGGTAGTCGATTGACAATGAGTTGTCTACATGTGAATATACGTAGGCGAGAACGTGCCAAAGCTGTGAGTCGAAATATATTCATGGGGTTCACTTCCCATTATGGAATTCGATTTGATTATTGAATTCTCTTTTTTTGTTGGGGATTATGGTATTATGTAAATTAGTGGGAGGCACTGCTGGATTCAAAATCCATAACTAAGGCAGTGTGTAATATTATGAAAATTGCCGCTTATGTTTTACTTATTCTATTATGTAGATAGAATTAAACTTTTAATCCACTGCATGCATATTATATATGTTTTCTGACTTCACTTATGGTTGTAGATTTCTAGAATAGGTTCTAGATTAAGAGTAGGCTAGGATATTGTTAGATTAGTCTAAACCATCGGGAACTGTGGTTCCGTTTTTCTTGAAAAATCAATATGGTTAGTGACTTAGTTACTAAGTCACGATAGGTAATCTAAATATATATTCATTTTAGGATATAGTCTCTAGATAGAATAGTTTCTTATGCAGTAAGAATTGACGTGAATTAGTTCTTATCTCGAGATTCTTGACTGGCATTAAGAAAACCCAATTAGGTATTTTTTTATCTGATAATGACGTTTCTTGGCTTTAGTGACCTTTAGAGGTAATGTGTCTGACACAGTTTGCTAATCAATTATTTACAATTGTTGTGACTAGTTGAAGGCAAGTTATAAAGCTAAAGAAAAGAGATGTATAGTTGTGTAGAGAATATCGACTCTCAAAATACGACAACTATAGATATTGGATACCAGATCTCCCGTCTAGTTATTTAAAATATTATTTAATAATTATGTTGATATTGATATCAGAACTTGCGACTATTGGATAGTTACTTTTTCTTTATAAATAGTTTTTACATATTTTAATACGACTAGTAGTGTCATCGATGAAGAGATAAACATTAAGAAAAATATCCGGTTAAGTAAATAACTTAAAACAATGCTTTATGAGATTTTATCACTTAAGCATTATATGCTTATTCCTTATGGTAAATGATGGTCTGATACGAGATCACACCACATATCCTTATCCATTTAATGAATATTGTATTCGAGAATGTGATTAAATCTCATTTAACCAATGATTGTCATTAGACCATAACATTTATTAAACTGATACATTAGATATATGTAGTTTAATGAATTGTAAATTGCTTAAAGTAGTTTTCTTTCATTCGTAACTTAGTCAATGAGTTGTCATGACTTAGTTACATGTTTCTGATGAAACGCGGATAGAATATTTTGACTGGTTCAAAGATATTCGATCTGAAGTTTTGAAAACTCTATCTTTAAATTCATCGTGAGTCTTTGAATTGTTCAAAAATATTTGATATGATAAAACATATTAATTTATGGCAATTAGTTATAAGTTATTCAATGAATACGATTCTTACTCAATATTATTCTTCTACGATTCCATCGTGATAGAATTGGTTAGTGGGAGGAATCGAATCTTATAGGATTTAATTCATTTCATATTGAGTGTTACCGAATTAGTTTCAATGCTCTTGGGGATATGCTCCAGTAAATTTAATTCATCTTTTTAATTAAGGTTCAATTAGTTTCTACAGTTACATATATAATATGTATAAGTAGAAAATTTGAATCTTGAAAAGTTTGAGATTTGAATATTTCTTTTGTATAATAATTATATAATTGAAAGTTCTTGCACCTCGGAGGTACAAGTAAAAGTTTATCATATATTCTATTTAATAGAATAATATATTCTATTTGATAGAATTTCTTTTCTACGATCCCGAGTAATAAAACTATTTTATTACTTAGTGTGTAACATCGGATGTTGACCATTGTAGAAAAGACTTGACTTATTGAAGTTAAATGTGAGAGTGATAAACTATAAATGGAACTGCATAATTAATAAGATGAAAAGACCCTTAGACATCTTCCATATGAGTCCAATATGATATCAAAATCATTTGCGAAGTATTTAATACTTAATGGTTCTGCTGTTTTCTTTTCAAAGAAAATTATCCTATAACTTATAGTGGGAACGATATTTGATATCGATTCCGAAAGTTGGCATTAAACTATAGATCTAAGATTGTTCATAGCTTACTACGATCAAGTTTTGAAATTGATTGCGCTTTCATTATGAATCGTTCATAAAATGTGCAAATGGTTTGCGCAGCAAAAGAAAAGTGAGCTTATTAAAGGTTAATCTTTATAGTATAACAGTGAGAAAGATTATGTTAGGGATATGCCCTATACCCAACTTGTGGATGGGCTATATTTACATGTATTTGTAATATTTCCATTAATTAATAAAATGACAATCTTTATTATACGTGTCTTACATAAATTATATGAATCATCAAACACTGTAATAAAGCCCTTGGATTAATAAGATGATGGCTTCCACGCTTATAAGAATCATTACTCTCAAACGTTCATAGTCATAGTTTTGTGAATAATCTGGGCGTTCACAAAGCGGAGAGACTAGCATGATGATATGATCCGCCCTTAAGTGGGGTAGCCGATCTCATAGGCAACTAGCGGAGATCCGTCTGCTTGGTGTATCACATGGATGCATGAGTTGCTCGTGTCCATCGAACTGACCGCCGAAAGTTTTCACATAGAGTGTTTATCTCATGTGTCTATGAAAATTTTCATGTATCGATTGTATGACTAGTCCTTAGACTTGAGGTCTTTACAATCTTATGTATGGATCAAATAACTTTGACATTCTCCTTCCCCGATTCAAAAGATCCGGTCATAAGGGTATGATTGGGTCATTTGTTGAAACACATGAAGTTTGTAAGGATACAACAGAGAATCGCAAGAGTAGTATTCCAGTTCGCGGGTTGATATGTGTGATCAGTGCTTGAGACTGTGGCCGCAATGGAAGAATCATGTGAGATTCTTGGGTTAGCACGATTCATGACACTATCAACATCATACCTTTGACTATATGGGTAGACACTTTCCATACCCTAGGTCAAACGGTGGGGATACAGTGAGGCGAGGGACCGTATCATATGTAAATCGCATACAGAATGGGTATATATCTTTCCTTCTCATTTGAGGGACTTGACATGTTGCTAGATGTCAACCTTGGTCATTGAAATTGAACGACCATCTGATCAGAGGATAATTTATGTTCGATTAAATTATCACGATTCATATATGCTGTGAAATTTGTATTGTGCACTGTTAACCATTGATTCCCAAAAGGTCACACACAACAAAGTGGAAATCAATGGTTAACAGTGCACAGTACAAATTTCACAGCATATATGATTGCTGTAGGAATTGTTCATAAATGGTTCAATGTGCTTAATTATTGAACAGATCATTTATAAGGTTACATAGTGGCTTAGGGATTGGTGAATGACGATAGGGGCACTTTGGGAACTGGAATAAATAAATAACTAAATAAAGTAACATGAATAGTAATTTTTTTTGTTCTTTGCTTTGAATTCCAATTCGGCCTAAACTCTTATTAGGGTTTTATAATCTCATTAAACCACTAAATTAAGATCCATTGGCTAAGATTAAATTATCATTTATCCCACATCGGATTCTTAATTAAATTTGTTGTCTTTGGAGCACCTATATAAACCCAAAGAATTCTTTACAAATTTTTGCACCAAACATTTCATATCTTGGGTTTATATAAGTGAGCAACTCTAAAGTTTAAGAGTAAGCCACTGATTTTGAGGATCCTTAAGTCTAATTGACTAGAGGAACCTCGAGTTAAAAGTTTTGAGGTATTTGCCTAGGCTAGCACCAATGGCAAAATACCCGTGCACTCAAGGCGTAGTCTTGCCGTTGAGTTTTGGCTTTGGTGTGTGCATCTTTGGAGGCCACACACTTGGGTGGCTCTTTGGAACGTGGAAGAGCTTGCTGAGTTCGAGAAAAGCTTGTAGATTGGAGGGAGGACTGGAGGAGTCTTCGGTTCAAGTAAGTCTTTTTCTTTCTTTATTTTAATTAGAGTTCTTATGATAGTTATCATGTTTAGGTTTAAGTTCTTTGCATGTTTTATAAGTTTGTATGCTTAGAATATATATTAACATGTCTAGGCTTGTAGAATAATTAAAATAAATGGGTCTTGGGCAAGGGGATAGTGGCATCATAATTTTTAATTTTCCGTTGCGCACTCGCTGCCGCTTCCCAACAGTGGTATCAGCGCGTTGTTTTTGTTTTGATTAGTTCTCTCTCATTTGAACTCGAAATTGGGTGTGTAAAAGTTTGTTGGAAATATAACACCCTGAACTTAATTTTAGTCACAAGTTTTGCATGATTTGGTAAGATTTGATTTGTGAAATTGCATTTAAAGTTCACGCATCTGTAAAAAAAAACGTGAATAGTAAATTTATTTGATTAAAATAAAATGCAATATCATAATTAAATATTAATCAAAGTTATTTAATGCCTAAAATAATTCCAACATATTAAAACTCAGATACTTGATGATTCTATGTATGATTAGAATTGGCATGATTATTTTAGGGTGCAAACATCTAGAGACTTTCTAAGGAAATAGAGAGTGTATTGCTTATCCCGTAGCTAAGTAATTATTCCGTGATGAACTTAGTGATTTATTACCTTTAAGGCTAACAAATATAAATAACTTGTTTATAATAAAAGACATATAAAAAATACAAGTGGGGTGGGACCAAGGCGTTAATAAAACTTCCAAACTAAAGTTAATTTAACCAAAGGTATTACTAGAGTTAGATAATGATTTGGTGTCTTCCTTCACTCACTATCTTTTTATAGCCAAAAGGAAAAGCTGTGAAGACATCTAGATAATCATTTACTCAAAGCTTACCTTAAAGAATATTTAAAGTGTTGGACTAATTTGGAGGATCTATTGTTTATTCATGTCACCAATGCAATAAGAGCCTACGAGGTAAGGGTATTTAAGAGAGTTCGCTCCACACTCCCTCTGGGGAATTTTCAATGGAGGAAGCCATTTGCCAATTATTCACTTAAACTTGATAAAATCCTCAATAATAATTTAAGTCTAAAATTTGCCTCCCATTGTAAAGTATAGACCCAAAGGGCGTAAACCGTATTAGCAGGACTAGGCTTTACCTGACTGACCAATACCAATTTTTCCATAAATCATACTATTGACAATGGTTTGACTTTTCTGAGTCATAAGACGCAGCGACCCTTAGGCGTGGTCTTATAACTTAGTGGCAAAGATTGGGTTTCCACAAGGACTAGCATAAGCTATGGTATGTTTGATTGCCCAACCCAATGATCAAGGAATTATGATATATATCATAAATTGGTTGGGAACCTACCTAATTATTGTATTTTATAGCGACCGGCCCTAGTCGAAGTTATGAAATGATGATAATGGGATCCTTGCCCATAAGAAATCCATCATATTGGGATTGATGTGATTTGCTTAAAATTTTAAAATAATTGAGTGGGAGCAACTTCATAATATTAAAATCCCATGTTATTATGAAACATTAATGAAAACATATTCCTAATTTTAACATTCTCTCTTAACAGATGGGTTAAAATATTTCACAAACATTCAAATGGAAAACATAGTATCACTTCGTTCCATCCTTGATGAGCATAAGCTCAAAGGGGACAACTACAATGACTGGTTTAGAAACCTTAAAATTGTCTTACGACAAGAAAAGATTTTATATGTTCTTGAAAGACCATTTCCCCCTGAACCTGCAGAAGTTGCTGACCAAAATACATTTGATGCTTGGAAGAAACACATCGATGATGATCAGCAAGCAGTTTGCATAATGCTTGGCTCTATGTCGGACGAACTTCAGAAAGCTCACGAAGATATGGATGCTCAAACCATCGTCTATCACTTGAATGAGTTATATGCAACTTCCATTCATACCGTGAGATTCCAAGTTTCATGTGCATTATTCCAAACAAGGTATAAGCCAGCTGTTTCTCTATTCTCGAGCCTCGATAGATGATCTGCCACCTGATTCTCTGTCCCTTTCCTATCTCGAATTTCCACGTCAAATTCTTGCAGAAGAAGTATCCAACGGATTAATCTGGGTTTGGCATCTTTCTTCGTGATCAAGTATTTGATTGCTGAATGATCTGTGTAGACCACCACTTTGGGACCCAGCAGATATGAGCGGAATTTGTCAAAAGCGTACACAACTGCGAGCAACTTCTTTTCGGTGGTTGTGTAGTTGAGTTGAGCTTCATTCAAAGTTTTGCTGGAGTAGTAAATGGTGTGGAAAACCATTGCTTTGCGTTGTCCCAAAACTGCACCTATAGCAAAATCACTAGCATCACACATCACTTCAAATGGAAGAGTCCAGTCTGGTGCTACAATGATGGGGGCAGCAATCAGCTTATGTTTTAAGATCTCAAAAGCTTCCTGGCATTATTTGGTGAAGTTGAAAGGCACATCCTTCTCCAGAAGATTGCACAGAGGTTTAGCAATCTTGGAAAAGTCTTTGATAAATCTCCTGTAAAAACCTGCATGTCCGAGAATGCTCCGAATCCCTTTTACTGATGTCGGCGGAGGTAGTTTTTCAATTGTTTCAATCTTTGCTTTGTCTACCTCGATTCCCTTTTGTGAGATCCGGTGTCCAAGAACAATGTCTTCCTGCACCATGAAGTGGCATTTCTCCTAGTTGAGTACCACGTTGGTATCTTCACATCTTTGTAACACATGTTCCAAATTTTGCAAGCAGTGGTCAAAAGAGTCTCCAAACACTCTGCTCCGACATGTCTGAGAAGATGGCCATCATGCAACGCTGAAATGTGGCGGGTGCATTACATAATCCAAATGGCATCCCGCGGAAAGCAAAGTACCATAGGGACATGTAAATGTGGTTTTCTCCTGATCTTCTGGGGCGATAGCAATCTGATTGTACCCTGAATATCCATCCAGAAAGCAATAGAACTCATGTCCCGCCAGTCTGTCCAACATTTGATTAATGAATGGCAGCGGAAAATGGTCCTTTCTCGTGGCTTTGTTCAGTTTTCGGTAGTCCATGCATACTTTCCATCTAGTCACTGTTCTTGTTGGAATTAGCTCATTCTTTTCATTTGTAACTACAATGATTCCTCTTTTCTTTGGCACACACTGCATAGGACTCACCCAAGTGTTGTCTGAGATGGGGTAAATTATGCCAGCATCCAACCATTTGATGATTTCTTTCTTTACGACCTCCTTCATGATTGGATTGAGTCTCCATTGATGGGCCACTGTGGGTTTGTACTCATCATTCATCAGAATCTTGTGCATGCAAAATTATGGACTAATGCCTCAAATGTCTGCTATAGTCCAGCCAATGGCTCTCTTGTGTTCTCGTAACACTCTCAGTAACTTTTCTCCCTTCTCCAATGTTAGTGCAGAAGAAATAATAACAGGTAATTCAGAAGAGTTTCCAGGAAATGCATACCTGAGATGGCTCGGAAGTAACTTCAGCTTCAGCTGTGGTGGTTCTTCAATCGAAGGCTTGATTCGATCTTTCTTTGGAAGTTCTAGACTTTCCACTTGTAGTGTCGATTTGAATCGGAATGGTTTGTCAAGGTAGTTGATACATTCCAGGATTTCAGCATCTAGCTCGCTGTCAGTCATGTTGGTGATGCAAGCTTCAAGTTTATCTGTGGGAGTTGTATCAATATCTTGGATGAGGCTATCAACAACATCAATTCTGAAACATTCTTCTTACTTTTCATCGCTCGGGAATTTCATGGCTTTGAAAACATTAAAGGTAATTTCTTGGTCTTGAACTTTCATAGTCAGTTCTCCTTTTTATACATCAATAACAATTCATCATGTCGCTAAGAATGGTCTTCCAAGGATGATAGGTACATCTTTGTCTTCTTCCATGTCAAGGCTAATGAAATCTGCTGGAAGAATGAGTTTGTCGACTTTAACCAGCACATCTTCAACAACACCTCTTGGAAATACGAGCGTTCGATCAGCAAGTTATAGTGAGACTGAGGTAGGCATTGCTTCTCCAATTTGCAGTTTCCTGTAAATAGAAAAAAAAACATTAAATTAACACTTGCACCTAAGTCACATAAAGCCTTACTGATGTAATGTTCTCCAATGGTGCATGGGACTGTGAAACTGCCAGGATCTTTCAACTTCGGGGGAAGTTTCATTTGAATGATGGCACTGTATTCTTCCGTCAATGCTACTGTCTCGTAATCTCCCAATCTCCGTTTTCTTGAAAGAATGTATTTCATGAATTTGACTCTGAAACATAGCATCATACTTTTTTAACTGAGCCAGTACTTCTGCTATTCCTGGTTCATTTGCCTGCTCCTGGCCTTTGTTCTGTTGTTGGAATCCAGGTGGTGGATAGTTATGTTGTTGGAATCCAGGTGGTGGATTGTTCTTTTGCCCTAAATTATTGCTCCATGAAAAATTGGGATGATTCCTCCACCCTGGGTTGTAGGTGTTGGAATATGGATTGTTCCCCTGTCTGCTGAAATTGTTGACATAATTCACCGTCTCTTCAAGTTGGTTTGGTTCTGGTGCTCCTCCATATGGTGAACTTGTGGATCCAGTGGTAAGAGTCTCCATGAATTTGCATATCTGATCCAGTTTGGCGTAGACTGATGTATTGGCTCGAACTTCATATATTCCTGCAATTCTTTGTATCATGCTCCTTTCTGTTGGCCATAAGGAATTGTTGTTGGTCATTTCTTCGATTAGGTCTCAGGCTTGATCTTCTCCTTTAGTCATTAAAGCTCATTCAGCAGCAGCATCAATTGTGGTTCTCATTAGTCCAAAAAGTCCATTATAGAAAGTTTAGACTTGAAGCCATTTTGGAATCTCATGGTGAAGACATTTCCAGAGCAAATCTTTGTACCTTTCCCAAGCTTCGTAGAGAGTTTCGAGTCTTGTTGTACAAAGGATGTGATATCATTCCTCAGCTTTCCAGTTCTTGCTGGTGGAAAGTACTTTGCAAGAAATTTGGTGGCTAAAGTGTTCCAAGTTGTGATGGAACCTGCTGGTAGTGAATGTAGCCAAGCTTTAGCTCTGTCTTTCAAGGAGTATGGAAAAACCCGCAGTCTCATTGCTTCTTCAGCTTCTCAATTGTAATTGAAAGTGTCGCAAACTTCCAGAAAGTTGATGATGTGGGTATTAGGATCTTCAGTTGCTTTTCCCCAAACTGCACTGACTGCTGAATCATCTGAATACATGATTTGATGTCACACGCGCATTTGCTGGTAAACGAGGAAGTACAATACAGGAAATGAAGCCGTCTACCACCAGAATATTTCTGTCTCGAATGGGTATTGGTGGTGCAACCTCCAAAGGTTCAGGTTCCATGTTGATAATTGCTTCTTGGCCTTCTCGCCTTTCCCTTCTCAACTGTCTGATGGTTCTTTCAATTTCTGGATCAAACGGTCAAAGTTTAAAGCTTCTGGTTCGTCTCATGTAGTTTCTGAGAACCTAAAACACAAGAAAACAAAAACAATAAGTAAAAAAAAATTAGATACAAGTAAAGGTATCTAACCTCAAAACTAATAGTGAAAGATAAATAAGTCCCCGGCAACGGCGCCAAAAACTTGACCAGCGTAATCCCACACGTATAACGCAAGCGCACGTATCGTTCAAGTAGTATAAAAAATTGATCTCACGAGGACTTAATACCTAATCTATTAATTTTATGAGGTCAAATGATTACTAGTATCTAACAGGTTGATTGATTGATTGGGAATGATGATGATTTTAAATTTAAAAAGAAGTAAATAAAATTACGCGAAAGTAGGTTTAAGAAAATTCAATATTAAGAAACTATCTAGGGTTGTAATCTTTCTAATATCTTTTAAAAGATGAAGTGGTTATTTCATGTTTGTGTAATATATCGGTTTACTAACCTGAAACACGAAATTATGCGAAAGCCTCTATCGATGGTCAGACGCAAATACCCAGTATATCCCAATTGAACGATATGTCTATGTCAACCAAATTACCTGGATTCATTAAGTTTAAGTTCCAATTATGGCTACCCCCGCCCTACAGGTATATATCTATCCTGTAAGGAAATCTATTAAAGGGTTATCTATCATCAAGGAAGATCGTGGGCTACTAAGTCTAAGGCTGAAACCTAAAATTCTTTTGTCAAGTTTATTTTAGATTTACCAGATCAATCTTATTAGTGGCCAATTAACAAAACGCATTAAGCTTAAGACTTAATAAGTAAACCTTTAAATTACCCAAACTACAAAATAACCCCTTATAAACCAGTGATATTAGAATTCATCACAACCCTAACTAACTTAGTTACGACACATAACTAGGGCTAGTAAAAACTTAAAAGTAAAAGACATAAAATAAAATGCTAAAAAGTAAATAAAGAAAATTACAATAAAAGAAAATGCTAGGGCTAGAGGATCTACTTTTATCACTACTATTTGAGATATCTCCATTAATATAATATATTAACTTGTGTGATATTATCAACATTTACCGCTCATTTTACTTAATATTTTGTTTAGTTTCTCGGGTTTGATGAACGTTTTGATGTGTTTTAGTTTATTTTACAGATAAAATAATATTGGGACACAATGAAATCATTTAGGATGAATGTGGGCCAAATAAGGGCAAAAATTGGACTTGACAAATTAATTTTGGAGATTGGAAACTTGAAAGGGCGTTTTAACGAAGTACAGTTTTGGAAATTCTAGTTTTGCGCATCTATCGTAATATGGGCGTAACCTTTTACTCCGATATCGGATTGAGCGGATTCAAGTTCTAGATTAAAGAAGACTCAAAGATCTACAACTTTTAAATACAAAATAATTTCGAATTCTGAAGATTTCATGCCCGAAATTGATGAACCATCCAGAAGTGTGTTGTGTGTAATTATTAAAGTCATTTTCAATCATTTTCAAAGCAAAAAATAAATTAATAAATAAATAATAAAAATTATCAAATCACCACCAAACATGATAAGAAATTAGTGGAGCAATTAATAATGGATTTGGTGGAGCAATTAGTGGAGCAATTAATAATGGATTTGGTGGATGATTTGATTGAGGTAAAATTTTGACTATAAATACCAAACCATTTCATTTGTAAATTCATACTTTCTTCTAAGGAATTCCTTAAGAATACTAAGAAGATTGTATCTTGTTTGTTTATTTACAGATTTCAGTAATTAATTTCCGCTTTCACACTTTCTTTTCTTTAATTTTCAGTTTTTACTTTATGCAATTTACTTTTACGCACAATACTTTTCTTTCTTTAATTTTCAGTTTTTACTTTTCAGTAATGAGGAGGTAACTCCCCTTTGCTGGGGTAAAAGGTAAAACTTTTATTACTAATATTTAGATTAATCTCCCTTAATTATAATATACAAACTAGTTAAAACCTGACTTAACGAGGATACCGCCATATTGGTCGGTTGATAATTATTTAAATTGGTTTTAACCTGACTAAACCGGATACCACCTGATTGGTCGGTTGGTAATTAATCATTAATTTGACTTAATCTGGATACCGCCTATATGGCTGGTTGGTAATTATCATGCAAAGTTAATATATTATATTAAGAGAGATATCTAAAATAGAAGTAATAAAAGTGGATCATTTTACCTCAGGATTTTCTTTTATTGTACTTTTACTTTATTTACTTTTCAGCAATTTACTTTTCAGCATTTACTTTTCAGCATTTACTTTTCAGCATTTAATTTTCAGTATTTAATTTCAGCATTTACTTTCCGTCATTTACTTTTCAGCAATTTACTTTTCAGCATTTACTTTATGTCTTTTATTTTATTTAAGTTTTTACTACCAGTAAATATATGTCGTAACTAAGCCAGTTATCTGGGGTTGTGATGAAATCCAATATCACCGGTTTATAATGGGTTATTTTATAGTTTGGGTAATTTAAAGGTTTACTTATTTAGTCTTAAGCTTAATGCTTCTTGTTGTCTGATCACCAATAAGATTGATGTGGTAAATCTAAAATAAACTTGACAAAGAAATTTTAGGTTTCAGCCTTAGACTTAATAGCTCACGATCTTCCTTGAGGATACATAACCCTTTAATAGATTTCCTTACATGATAGACATATACCTGTCGGGCGGGGGTAGCCATAATTGGAACTTAAACTTAATGAATCCAGGTAATTTGGTTGACATAGACATATAGTTCAATTGGGTTAAACTGGGTATTTGCGTCTGACCATCGACAAAGGCTTTCGCATAATTTCGTGTTCCAGGTTAGTAAACCAATTTATTACACAAACATAAAATAATCACTTCATCTTTTAAAAGATATTAGAAAGATTCACAACCCTAGATCTTTGAGTCTTTTGTTATTTTCCTTGGTATTTTCTTTTGTTTATTTTATTTATTTTAATTAAGGAAAACCACATTCAACCAATCAAACAATCATTCTCTTCTCCATTTAATTAGATATTGTAAATAAATAGATACAACAATTAATAACAACAGTAGGAATTAAGTCCTCGTGGGATCGATATTTCATACTACTTGAACGATACGTGCGATTGCGTTATACGTGTGTGTTTACGCGGTCAGCGGTAACCTGATTAAGTCAAATTAAGTCCATAAACCAGCCATATAGGCGAAAATTACCAACCGACATACCAGGCGGTATCCATGCTTAGTCAGGTTTTAAGTAGTGAATATATTATAATTAAGAGAGATTAATCTAAATAGCAGTAATAAAGGTTTTACCTTTCACCATAGCAGTGGAAAGTTACCTCCTCATGTTGATTAGTAAAAACTGAAAAAATAAAAAAGTAAATTATTATTACAGAACGTAATTAAAATTAATTACAAAACTGAAATTAAAAGAAACTAGTTATAAAACCATATATTTACATCAGAGAATTCAGAGAGGAAAGTACATCTGAAACTGAAACCTCGAGCTGAATTTATAGGCCTCGGTAAGGTGTGCGCGTCGCGACGCGGCACGTGTTAACTTCTGGTTGACTGCTTCAGATTCTTATCTGATGACGTGGCGATGTGGATAATTGAATCAATAATTGTGCTGACGTGGCAGTAACGTGGCGATGACGTGGCGATGACATGGCAACACGTGGCGAAAGTGATTGTCGGCACCATAGGATTGCGACACGTGGCACGCTGTGATTGGCTGATGATGACGTGGTGAGTTGACTTGGTCTACTACTAATGTGGATGATGATGTGGCTGATACGTGGAGTGACAAGTGTCGACACGTGGCGATGGTGATTGTCGGCACCATAGGATGATGACACGTGGCACGGTGCACGTTAGCAAGTCAAACTTTTCAGATTCTGACATGTTTCCTCCGGCGCACGTTAGCAACTCATGGCGCATGTTAGGCGTCGCAACGCCGAAGGCTTGCGCGTCGCAACACGCAAAATTACCAAATTGCCCTTTTGTCCATTTTTCACTGTTTTGGCCCCAAATCATCTCCCGAGTGTCCTGAAATTTTATTTATCTACAAAATAACACAAAACACATCAAAATATTCACAAAACTCAAGAAACTATACAAAATATTAAATTAAAAGAGTGGGAAATAGTGATATAATTACCATTCATCAGCTATAAATTCCTCCTTAGTGGTGGAATCAACTGTTGAGCCTTGCTTTGAACATCGCCAACTAACTGCACCACCGTTAAGGGTAAATATGTATCCTGATGTAGATTTTCTATCATTTGGATCTCCCTGGAAGTCGGAGTTTGTACAACCTTTAACTTATAGCTCATTTTCTCCATATATCATAAACTTATCTCTAATACCCTTAAGATATTTCAGGATATGTTTCAAGGCTGTCCAATGATCATTACCTGGATCAGATTGATATCGGCTAGTCACACTGACGCCGAAACTGATGTCGGGTCTTGTACATAGCATAACATACATTATGCTTCCAATACAAGAAGCATATGGAAAGTTAGAAATTCTAAATCTTTCTTCCTCAGTCTGAGGTGTCATTTTCTTCGAAATATGTATGTCGTATCGGAAAGATAAATTTGCTGCCTTGCAGTTGGTAAAATTGTACCTTTGTAACATTTTATCTATGTAAGTCGATTGCGATAACCCCATAAGCTTCCTAACTCTATTCCGATAGAGCCTTATACCTATTGTATAGGAAGTTTCACCCATATCTTTCATGTAGAAGTTCTTGAGAATGTAGGCTTTCATACTTTGCATCATCCTATATCATTTCCAATGATAAGGATGTCATCTACATACAAAATTAGAAAAACTACCATGCTCTCACTCACTTTCTTAAAAACACATGGTCCTTCCTCGTTCTTGATGAAACTAGATAATCTAATTATCTCATCAAAATGACGATTCCAACTTCGGGATGCCTGTTTAAGTCCATAAATAGAATTTTGGAGTGTTGGGTTTTCAAGAGGGTGTGCTTCCAGTGCAGTATTTGGGAGTTCCTCTGATTTCTACGAAGCTACGGGCCTCAGACTGTACTATCTTGTTGAGCGTATTATCGAGCGTGCCAAGAGTTGGAGTAGTATGGTGCTTTCCTATTCGGGCCAACTTCAGCTCATCAAGTCGGTATTGTTCTCTATTCAAATGTATTGGTCCTCATTGTTCGTCCTGCCTAAGTATGTTATTATGAAGGTGAAGACGACTTTAAGATCTTTTATATGGAAATGTAGTAAGCTTGCTTCTTCAGGAACGAAGATGGCTTGGTGTAGAGTTTGTTTACCTTTGGAAGAAGGGGGTTTGGGGATTAAGAGTTTGGAAACTTTGAATAGAGTGGCCATTGTTAAGCATTTATGGTTTCTTTGCTCTAGTCAGGTCTTTTTTTGGTTTATCTAGGTCCGGTCTTACCTGTTGTGTGGGCGGAGTTTTTATGAGGTGTCTTGTCCTGGAGATTGTTCGTGGAGCTGGCGGAAGATTTTGGGTCTTCGATTTTGGGCTCGTCGGAGGATGAAGTTTAGGATTGGGAATGGTGAAAAGGTTTTGTTGTGGTTTGATAATTGGCATCCACTAGGTCCGATTGTGGATATGATGGATGAAAGAGTCATTTATGACTCTGGCTTGGATAGGCTGGCTACAGTGGCTCTATTATCACACACTCTTCTTGGCGTTGGCCTCCGATTAGATCTGCAGCCCTTCTTGAGTTGGCTCGCTTCCAACCTTTGGATTGAGTTCCTTGTAGTATGAGGGATGATGAGTTGGTTTGGGAGGACAGTTGTAGAGGTATTTTTTTTAGTTAGAAGTGCTTGGAATGCTATGAGGATGATAGGCACTTTGGTGCATTGGCATCAGATTGTTTGGTTTCGTAAGGTTATCCCACGTCATACTTTTCTACTTTGGTTGACTAATAAAGGTGGCCTTTGTACTCAGGCAGGCTGATGTGTTTCGGTATTTCTGCCTACTCGAGATGTGTCTTTTGTGGTTGTTCTGAGGAGGACGTAGATCACATTTTCTTCAAGTGCTCTTTCTCTTCCTAGGTTTGGACGAATGTGTTGGCTATGTGTGGTTTAGATTAGAGCTATCGAGTTTGGTTGCAGACTGTTGAGTGGATCGATCAGTACACTTGTGGCTCCTTATGTCATTTACTAATTCGACTTTCGTTTGCAGCCTCAGTTTACTAAATCTGGAGGGAGAGAAATGCTCGACCCAATGATAAGCCTCATCGCCCCTTTAGTGTTCTTCTCATAGATATTGTGTTTTCTGTTCGGACGCTTGCTAGTTTGTTACGAATGGTGAAACCATCTTATGATAATAAATGGCTTCACCTTTCATGGCATTTGTCTGATGATATCTTTTGACATACTTATTTCATTTGTAGCTTTTGGCTCTTATTGCTATGAGAGCTTGTCCTCTCTTGTTGCCTGGGGTATGCTTATGTGCTTTGTATATTTTTTTATTAATATACTTACCTTATCCCAAAAAAAGCGCCAACTCTAACAATGTCTGTTATGATCGTGCTTTGTTCAAGTCCTATACGGAAGCTGCGGACAAGAAAGTGATGTTGGGTGACTCCCACACCACTATGGTTGATGGGACTGGTGACGTGGAACTGAAGTTCACCTCTAGGAAGACTGTTATTCTCAAGGATGTGTTGCACACTCATGAGATTATGAAGAACTTGGTTTCAGGTTATCTCCTGAATAAGGATGGGTTTACACAAATAATTGGGGCTGATTTGTATACTTTCACTAAAAATAATGTTTATGTGGGAAATGGTTATGCTACTAATGGAATGTTCAAACTCAATGTTTCTATTAGTAAAATTGATTCTTCTACTTACATGTTGTGTTTTTTAATGTTTGGCATGCTCGACTTTGTCATGTTAATAAATGGATTATTAAGAACATGAGTAACTTAGGTTTAATTCCTGAATTATCACTGAATGATTTTGAAAATTGTGAATTTGTGACAAAATGCTCTCAACTCATATGCCCGAGTAAGGGTTTCGTAATCTTTCAGAACATGACGACGCTTTGAGTTGCGAAGCCAATAAGCCTGTTTTTCGAGAACTCGATATAGTTTCGCCTGTTTCACCGATTCACCAGATTGGGCTCACTAATGCATTTTCGTTGCGACAATGACTTCGAGTTCCAGTTCTAGGTCATTAAAATCTATCTCGGGTCAGGTGAGACTTAACACAGCTAATAGAATACACAATTCTATGTCTAATGGTCACTCCGGCGAGCTCTTTGGGCCTGGCGATAAAAGCTCATTGGCTCCAATGTGCACGCCGGGTCACGCTATTTCAGTCTCTGGTCCCAGATCCAGAGAACCTTTGGTTTCTTGTGGTCAGAGCAGTCATATGGAGATGATGGTCACGTAGGATACGGAACCGATGCTCTTATATGCTGCAGTTATCGGGATAATATGACTAGGTCATGTTTATCCGATTATAGAGACTAGTTACCAGAGATCCGATATGTGCTTCGTACGGGGCAGACACAATTCCAGCCTCAGACCTTGCATGTGACATCCGATACTGGATCGCTATACGCAATACTACGTATACTACGCCTGATATAGATTATATATTCCTTTAAGAATATTTCTGGAGAATTGGGTAGGCACGGTGCTTTGCTAGAAGCCAACCATGTCTTGTAAATCGGTAAAAACGTAGTACTATGTACGTACGTGTTCGGATAGTCCGACGACCGGATTTACTGCCAACATATCCAGGGATCTCATGGGTCACTTCCCGAAGATTCACCGATGACGTATGATTCGCACATAATTAATCTGGGATTAATTATATGAGAGAGAAAATTAATCTAGGATTAATTGCGGAGATATTTTATCTGGGATAAAATATTATTTAAAGAGAAAGAACGATTAATTTGGAATTAATCGGTAAAATAATATATTCGATATATTATACGAAATTAGATTTCGACGCAGAATTAAAATTAGATTTTAATTCGGGCGAACAAGTTAATTTAGAATTAATTCGCTAGCGACGTGAATAGTAATTTTGCTAGGCATAATTATTTAATTAAATTTGATTTAATTACGTCGCAACGGAAAATTCGTTAATTCAGAAATTAGCGAACCCGAGCCCGGGAGTATTTACAGGCCCACTCGCATTTTGAATCAAGTGGGGCCCACAAGTCACATCACGCTTCACATCATTAATCAACTTTATCACTTTAATGTGATGGAAGTTGTTGGTAGGTGGTTGAGTGTGAAACACACTAGTGTGATGGCTTGAAAGACATTTACCATTTTTATTATTTTTGGTATTTGACTTTCATTTTGTGTAATTAGATTACACAACACAAAACAACACACATCTTCTCTTCTCCCTCTCTCTCTCTCTCACGACATTCTTGCCATTTTTCTCTCTAATTTCTTGGCTTGGCCGAGAACAAGAAGAAACCAAAGGGAAATTTTGTGGTAAAATTTCCAAGGTGCTAGCACATCCAAGGGGTCTTACAAAGGTGATAGGGAAACTCATTCATGAGCATGGAATCACACTTAAAGCTTGGAGCTTGAAGGACCACCATGGAGGACCTTGACCGAAACACATGGAGGACAAAGAAGGGCATGGCCGCGAGCTTCAAGGAGCAAGAAATTTTTTTGTGTTCTTCGCATCGCAAAGCCGATCAAAGTGAGTAATTCCGCAACTTTACTTTGATGTATTCACATGTTTAAATGTTTAATTGATCTTGGTTTGACCTAGAAAACCCCAACAATGTGTTGAATGGATCATGTGATGATGATAGATGTGTGCCCACCTCAAATTCAGTTGTTTTGCACTCTATTCAACCTTCCATTGTTGATGGTCGTGTTAAGGTTAGTCCTCCATTGGAGGTTGTTAAATAAGGAAGTGTGATTTGGTGTAGCACTTTAGTTGGTTACTTTGTGGGAAAGAAACTTTCGTTTCAAGTTGTTAATTTGATTGTTCACAAGATTTGGGGTAAGTTTGGCTTGCATGAGATTTTGACTTCAGACAATAGTTTTTTCTTGTTCAAGTTTGCGAGCTTCCAAGAAGCTTGTGTGGTTTTGGATAGAGCTATTTGGCATATGGATAATAGGCCTTTGGTTCTTAAGCATTGACAGCTGAGTTTACTTCTTACCAAGGAGGATATTAATAAAGTTCCAATATGGGTTCGCCTCTACAATATATCGTTGTATTGGACTTCTAAGGGTCTCAATTTTGTGGCTAGTGCAATTGGATGGCCTTTTCATGCTGATCA
>SKCR01002335.1:0-27719 GCA_019454045.1 Zanthoxylum bungeanum | reverse complement strand
ATTTATCTTTTTATTTATTTATTCACTTTCATTGTCATTTTATTATTTTGTGTTTAGTTTCATTATTTATCTTTTTGTCTATTTATCGTTATTATTTCACCTTTATTTTATTTGTTCACTATCCACATATGCATTATTATATTATTTCATGTCTATTTTTTATTTACATTGCATTAATGATTATGTATGGTATTATCCCTTGTGGTATATAGAATGGAAACCCAGACATAAATTACGTAGCCGAATCCGAATGGACGGTAGTGCGGTCTGTACTTGGGATACAACTCAACGTACCACTTGGGAAATACCCATATATGCATGATTGACCCCCCCTTTGTTTACTATTTATTTATTGACGCTTTATTTGCTTTTGATTATTATGATTCTTGTTATCGTACCTCGTATTTCTTAATTTCATTTGCTTTTAATTATATTAATGTTTATAGGTGTGTAAATTTATGTGTTTATTTGAATTATCTTGCATGAACTGCATAAGACTTGGCTATACCATTGTGTGAACCCGTCTATTATACTAGCATAAGTAATGGACCATTCTGAACCCAACAGTTTGAGGTCTTCCCTTGCAAGGGGTGAGTGTGGCCTTAAATCTTTTCCCAGTTCATACTGGGTGGCGACTCCTTTATTCTCCGTTTAGTCCCCCACGGGCTACTCCGTACTCTCTATAGGCTGTGAGCCCAACAGTATCCTGGTCCCCGAACATCATAGGCATAGCGGTAATCCCTGCTTCGCTCGTACAGATGGCGACTCCATTGGGTATAGAGAATCAGCCCCGAAATAATGCCTTGTAGTGTCCGTGGCTTTGGCTACCCAAGTCTCATATATTTTGCATACCCTTCTTACCCCGATGGCGTCATGTATCGTGAAGTCGCTTTCACTCAAGGCAGCGGATCGTTATGTGATGATAACTATCACTCGTTGGCACGTACCATAGGGTATAAAAAAGGCGCGCTCACTTGGTCGCTCGAACCAATGAGTGGGGAGACCTAGTTGTGGGCAACCCTTCGCCGATGAGAGCCTTTATCCATACCCTTGTAAGCCCACACGTAAACCATAGTTATATGTCCTATCGAAGCTACCCCATATGCTTGTGTTTGGGACCATTATCATTTGGATCCATTTGGGCCTCTCGTCATAGGATACGAACTTGTTGGGCCACTTAAATTGGGACGAGTTTGTATATTATGATGATTGGGCCAAAAGTTCTCAAAATGACGATGGGCCACCTTGTGTTTGGGCCTCCTATCATTTGAAGTTATTTAGCCACCTTATCGCAAAAGTGTAAACCTATTGGGCCTTTTCAACTGGGACAAGTTTACACCTCACGATAATCTGATTGAACACTTTAAAATGATAACGGGCCAACTTGTATAAAAACCTTGATGGGGTTAGAAGGCCCAAACATGATCCGAATGTGCCAAATGCATGAGTCCGATATCCGCACTGGCTTTCATCCATGAAGGGTACGCCTTGTTATAGCATATTTGTATAATTTTGGATAGCTCCAAGTCCATCCTCACAACCGTGATTACCGAGGGCCCAATTCGTTGTTTCTAGGCAATGACACGATCCCCATAATAGGCTTAGTCAATCTTGCAAATGGGCGGCCTTTGTCTTTTACTAATGAAAAGGGACTGAGGTAGCCAGGGTTCACCTCTATAGCGTAGGAGAGAATGATTTTGTGTACCCCACATTGGTGCATAAAATGAGCCGTACCTAGGACATAAATGGACTTACCACGAGTGTGGGAGGAATAAGGTCGGAAGGGTAAATGTTGTTTTGTTAACCACATGCATCTCATGCATCGCACGCATACATGCATCATGTTAACCCCTTTTGTCTAAAAGCCAACATAGACATCCGTTGGGTTAGAGAAGAATGAAGACTTGTCAAGAGGAGGTTAGCAAGCATGGATGCGTCATTTAGTAAAGGTTCTCGCATGGATCAATTGGAGACCAACATCACCAAAATTATCGAGCAACTACAAGCTTTGACCAATGCTATGGCCAGTCTGACAGTACCTCGTACAGTGAGAACAAAAAATTTTACAGCCAGAATAAAAAGACCATTGGGGGGCTTTCAGCCAAAAAACAATTATTTATTTTTAGTCCTTAATAGTTAAGCATAAGTCCAATGATGAAATTGTTTACTTTAGGGTGAAATCTTAGAAACGATAAGTCCTTGATGTACTTTTATATGATACTTTGAGTAGTTGATCTATGTTAGACTCGTAAGCACTTAATTATAGGTTTTTAGCAGTGAAAACCTGAGTAGTTGGCAAAGTGACTAGTTGAAGAAATTGCAGGTCGATGAATGACCGTTTGCTTAGATGTCTATCCTGATTTGCTTGTGTTATGACGTGTGGTATGTTTGAAAATAAAAGAAAAGTCTCTAAAGAAAAAATTAAACCACCTATAACCGATAAGCGTGAAGCTACATATGGGCGAGTATTAGGACTACCATGAGGAGAAATGCTACCTTAAAGGGTAGGTGTGTTGAAAAAAAAAGAGACAAAAGAAAAGAAAAAAGAAAATCATACCATATTGAGCACATAAAAAGCAATTGCAGAACATAATTGAGATATCTAGGTTGGTTTGACCCATCGATCCCAATTTTTGAAACGAAATCATTGAGTTGGCTTACCTATGAACCAAGTTGTAAATGAACCTTTGCACACACACACACACTGTGAGTCTGGCTTAAAAGATTTATTCAAAGACTTGGATTTGATTTGCATTGAGTGTTTTGAAGGTTCTCTGGTTTCATTACTGGGTATTCTTTGAGGACAATAATATGTGTAACTATTGGGACTATTTCATAGCCCGTAATATAGTATGTCGATATAGAATTCCACATCACATAGTGACGGATAATGGAGTCCAATTTCAGGGAGAAGGCACATTTAGAAACATGAGAATCAGAAGATATGATCCCAAAAGGATGAGGTCGCTTTCCACATTGACTCGGTGCAGGTTGCAAAGAGCAGAAAGCTGAGCCCGGTCTGGGGGTGACCAGTCTACCACCCCGTGAACAAGGACACAACAGGATCTTGAGCCATGAGACTAAAGAGAACTGAGCAATAACCAGAGTAGAATTGACAGGAAGAAACTGTAAGCAGGCCAAAGGGGCGACCAAAGATTTTTATAAGCAAAGGGGCACCAAAGTCCAAAAGGATTCCTAAAGGGGTGAAGAAAACCCTCTAGCGCGAGGAAGGCCTAACCCAGGATGACATCAAGCCAATAGGACAAAGAAAACCCATCGGAATAGGGAATGCATCCATGCATCCATGCATACATGTCTCATACATATAATTTTGCGTTCGCAAGCTTTGAAGAAAAAGAAAAGCGGTGAGGATGACCAAGCCGGGAATGACACTCTGGGAATGGAGAACAACTCCACGAATGGAGAACAACCTCGGGAATTAGAACAAGCAACTCCTCGGGAATGAGGACAAACAAGCCGGGAATGCACTCTGGGAATGGAGAATAACCTCAGGAATGAGGACAAGCAACTCCTCGGGAATGATTCACAAGGTCGAGGCCCACATTATCAATAATTTTGGGAATGAATCCTAGGGTCGAGGCCCACATTATCAAAAGTTGTGGGAATAAATACCGGGGTCGAGGCCCACATTATCAACAGTTTTGGGAATGAATCCCGGGGTCGAGGCCCACATTATCAACAGTTTTGGGAATGAATCTCAGGGTCGAGGCCCACATTATCAACAGTTTTGGGAATGAATCCCAGGGTCGAGGCCTACATTATCGACAGTTTGGGAATGAATCCTAGGGGGCGAGGCCCATATTACCAACAGTTTGGGAATGAATCCAGAGGTCGAAGCACCTCATCATCATAGAAAAAACTACCCAGTGGATCGAAGAGTCACACGGATGGACCAAAATGCCATCACCCATTCAGTTCGGGAATAAAGCCAAGAGATCGAAGCATCTCACACCCGATGGTTCAGGAATAAAGACCAGAGGTCGAAGTACCTCGCCATTAACTCAGTATAGTTCGGGAATAAATCCCAGAGATCGAAGCATCTCACACTCGGTGGTTCGGGAATGAAGCCTAAGGGTTGAAGCACCTCGCCATCAACTCAACACAGTTCGGAAATAAAGCTAAGAGATCGAAGCATCTCACACTAGGAATTGTTCGGGAATGAACCATCTCACACTTAGAATGGATTCGGTAATGAATCCCATGTTGTTGTTAATCTAGGTCCCAAGATCAAACAAGACATGAAAAGAGTGCATGAATACACCAACGAAGATAGCGGAATACTTACATTGGTTGGTTGAGTCGATTTGAAGACGAATGAAGGCCAAAAAGCCCACTGCCTTGCTCACGCCACTGTGCAGATTTGCTCACTGCCAAGGACGCCCACTGCATGCAGTCCACCTCCTCCATTCCAATTTGAGCTGAGAAAACGCAGCTCCTAGCTTCGTCGGATGGATCCCGGCTCATGGTCGAACCTCCCTACCACCTTCGCAAGACTTGTAAGTGTGCTAGCACTTGATTTCTCACCATGAAAAACCACTCTTGGCTTCCCTTTGTTCACGCCATTTCTGGTTCCAAACCAGTGAAGAAAATAGGCTGTTATGCGTGAGGAGAAGAGAGAAAATGAAGAGATGAAATTGTGTATTGGTTATTACAAAAGTTGTAAATCATTGGTATATATTTTCAAAAATATTAAATGATTACCAATTAATTTTAACTTTCAAAAAGTCAAATAAATTGAATGTAATAAGCTTGAGTGTTCCACACTCCAATATCAATGTCCATCAAGTTATATCAACTTTAATAAAGTGACATGTGAGTGTCTTTCACTCAATCCATTAATCAAATCAATCAATCACTCAAAGTGACTTTTGATTTGACGCTTGATGTGACGATTGATTTGACGCTTGATGTGACTTGCGTCGCCGCACTCGAATTCGAAATACGAATGCGCTCGCAATCACACTCGGGCTCGGGTTCGTTAATTCCAAATTAATGATTTTTCCGTCGCGTCGTAATTAAATGATTACGCCTAGCGAATTCACTATTCATGTCGCTAATGAATTAATTCTAAATTAATTCGTTCGCCCGAATTAAAATCTAATTTTAATTCCGCGTCGAAATCTAATTTCGTTTAATATATCGAATATATTAATTTACCGATTAATTCCAAATTAATCGTTATCTCTCTCTAGACGATATTTTATCCTAGATAAAATATCTCCGTAATTAATCCTAGATTAATTTTCTCTTCTTTCTATATAATCCCAGATTATTCAAAAGTGCGAGTTGTGCGTCATCGGTGGATTATCGGGAAGCGACCCATGAGATCCCCGGATAAGTTGACAGTAAATACGGTCGTCGGAGTATCCGAATCACGTACGTACCAAGTACTACGTTCTACCGATTTACGAGACAAGGTCGACTCCTAGCAAAGCACCAAGTCTTCCAATTCTCCGGACATATCCATTTAAGAATATCAAAGATCTGTATCAAGCGTAGTATACAAATGTATTGTGCATATCGGCCCAGTATCAGATAGTCACGTGCTAGGGCTGGGGCTGGATAAGTGTCTGCCCCGTCCGAAGCACATATCGGATGTCTGGTAACATAGTCTCTATAATCGGATATTCATGACCTGGTCACAATATCTCGATTGGTTGCGCAACACTCAAGAGCACTAGTACCGTATCCTGCGTGACATCATCTCCAATATGACTGAAGTGATACTTCCGTTTTGACATCACACCCAATACACTACGACTCTCTGATAAACCCAGAAGTGGTGTACGCAGAACCGGTTAAAGCCTGTACCACCAAGACCAAAGTTATCGATTATCGTAAGTATTAGCGATGTAAGTCTCACGTTAAGACTATACACACCTACCTTGATTTCGGCCTCCCATAGACACATAGTCATAATACCAATGGGATTCCGAGGGTCTATCCAGAGCGAAGCTGTTTCCCGTACCATCGGTGAAACACGACCTCCTATCGCACTTGCATAAGTATCCAATACTTATATATATGAGAACTATGTCGTTGTGCCCTCACAACGCACACAATGCAATACTAGCCTATTCCGCATTATCGATGTCCAGTCTCGATAATACTACGGCTAGGGATATTTAATGATTAATCCTTCGGGGACTGATATTGTCTCATATCATTCTCAGTCCAGGAACTAATCATAGAGACCTCTCTTCATTTATATATATTTATGGTGATCTAATCACAAATGATGAGAGTGCAATTTCCTTGTCACATAGTTAATTTGTTACAACAACACAATGATCTGTGCAAATAGTGACGTTATGGGTCATTTTGTCCAACAATCTCCCACTTGGCACATAGCGAGTCACTCAAGTGTCCTACACCTGAACTATGTACGGTTCGCTCAAATTGCTGAGAAAAGGTTTTCGTCAGCGGATTTGTTTGATTATCGTCTGACGCGATTTACACGATCATCACATCGCCACGATGTATGATCCGAACGAATCAGATGATATAGAAGTATATATCTGGATCGTCGATGAGACCTTTAATTCCTTAGCATGTGCTGACGCCTAGCTCAGCTGCTAAAAGAACTATATCTAATCTAATTAGATTTATTTTCGATCCAAAAGACTTCTATTGCTGCCTCAGCTGCAGCAATAATCCGCATTTGTGTTTTTTATTCGGCAACAGTTATCTTGCACGGAATATTTCCACTCACTGTCCCGTGTTCAAACTTTATAGTACCGTAGTATATAATTGTTTGGAAACTTGCAGCAGTGATCCCAGTCACTTCAAGTTTCCTTCTCCATAGTTTAAGACAACATCTTTAGTTCTCTCAGATACTAACAGATGTTCTTAATCTTTAATCTTGTGATTATCACTTGGATTAACCTGATCGTGACTCCATATGCTCGAAGCGTATGAGACACCCTATCAAGTACATTTTAAATGTACAATTTCCCAGAGAGTGTTAACAACTCCAAATCTATCCCAGTAGATCTTTATTCATTGAATAAAGGTTGTTACTCCCCAGAATTCTACGGAGAATTTCTATGAAATAATATCTATGAAAGCCAAGCTTTCACCTATTGCTTTATTGGGATTTTCACTGTCAGTGCGCTCCCACTAACCTCCATATATACACAAGAATTATTTCGTTTTGAGTCAAATCATAAACTATTATGATTATTTCAAAACGCCAGTTCCAAGAATCTTATGCTTGCTTCAATCCAAACATGGATCGAATAACCCGCAAACCTTGTTTGTCGGTTATTCAAAATCGTTAGGATGTTGTAAACATCCTCCAAAAGGTTTCCTTTTCAGGAAAGCGATTTTGATCTACAACTGACACATTTCATAAATGAAATACACAGTTATCAACAAGCATCTTCAAAATGGATTTACCATGGCAACAGGTAAAAGGTTGAACCGTTATTAAAACAATGTTGATAACGATACCTTTCCGTCAAAAGCCCAGCTTTGTACGTTGGTATGTTGCCATCCATGTATGTCTTCCCTGAAGACGTTTAATGTACCAATAGGCACAATGCCTTGTGGTACAACAACTAGTATCCAAAATAGTTGTTATACATGGAATCCATTTCGGACTCATGGCACTTTGCCATAATAGGGAGTCGATACCTCGTATCACTTCCTCAAAATGTAGTCGGTTGGTATACCTTCATAAGATTGACATCTATGAGGTTAGATCAGAAACCCATACCCTAGGTTGTTTTCTGACTCTATCCGATCTACTCAGTTCTTGTGTATTTGAAGATTAATGGTATAGATTCATCATAGATGAATTATTCGTGTTCCATTAAGGACTTTGTGCCTTGAACAGTATTACTCCGATTTTCATCGAGTATCACTAACCTCCCACTGACCACTGCATATCGGTATTCCTCTCAGGAAAAATGCATGGTGAGCAACAATCACATTGTTCTCATGTGAGATTTATAAGTACTATACTTAAGGTTTCCCTTAGGATAACCTATATTGGCACTTATCCAATTTGGGTCCTTAGTTTGGTATCATCCAAACGTTATGCCTGGCATACCCAAATTATCAGGAATGAGAGAAACCTCGTTTCTTCCCTGTTCATATCCTATATGATATCTGTCAAACAGATTTATATGGAACCTTATTCTAAATAAGTTTTGCACTGTTAATACATATCCTATTGAAGGAAATAGTAGCTCAGAGCGACTTGTGATAAACCTTATCATGTCCTCATCTGAAAGAATACCGTACTCTTTCATGTACGTATGAAACTTACTGCTTAAGTATTTTCCATTACGGTCTTACCGTGGCGGCATAATAATATAATCGATCTGTTTATTTACTTCGTGTCGAAACTTCAAAAGTTTCCGATCTGTGTTCTTCAAAAGAAACACATAACCATAACGTGATGCCACATCCGTTAAGGTCACGAAATATTCATGTTCACATCTAGCCTAGCTAGATATGGGCCCACTTACTTCACCATGAATAGGGCTAACAGATCGGTGGCCCTTTTACTATTACCAAGTAAATAGTATTTTAGGTACTTTACCTAATAAACTAGATTCGCAGACCTTATTTGAATAGTCAAATTAGTCCTAGTACCCACTCTTCAAAAGTGTGGATATACGAGTCTCGTTTAATTGTGTCCTAGACAAAAATGCCACAAATAAGTCTCTATTGATCAAATCAATTTGAGCTATTTATTTGTCATTTTTATATGTTTGAGATTTTATTATATCAAAATATAAATTCTGTTATTCACATCTAATGTGTTTATCTCATTATCATCTTTATATAATAAAACACTTAGTGTTCTAGAATATAAGGTTTATCCAGAATGGATTAAACACTGATATAGAGATAATGTCTCTAGTCAAACTAGTTACATTATAATAGTTCCTAATTTAAGTACATACCAAAAGGGTAGTTTCTAAATTTAGGTATCTACGGTCGAAACAGCGACTTTCGTCCCGTTTCCGATTCGAAGAGAAATCTCGGCTTGAAGTCAGTATCCAGCTCATAGCGGATTCTGAACATCAATACATATATGTTATGTACCACACTAAATATTTAAAATCTATTTTAATACTAATAGTGAACATAACTTTGACAAATATATTTTTAAAGTCAGAGCCTCGCCCTTTCTTTAATTCCTTCGTGTCTTCCATATCCAAATGGTAGTCACTTTGGGATATGTCAATTATCTTTTCAATATTTCACAAACCTTTGGCCAAGCCTTGGGTTTCGAATATCGAAAGGATGTGCACCTTGTGCAACATGCCCAATTGCAACCTTGACTTTTCACCACTAGAATAGTCAATTAATTCTCTAAGAATTATTAATTGCAATTTAATACTTTTAAATCTAAAGATAGATTTATGATAAGTATATTAATTAAGCACTAAAGTCATTATCACATAAATCTTCCAAAGATTTTATGCTCTACTTATTTGCTTAATTATGGGCCTAGTCATAATAAGTTATTTTATCAAATAAATTAACCTATTATTAATTCCCAATGAAAATTAAATCATTTAAAACATTTAATCCAAGGATTATATATTCTAAATATTCAACTTTTCAATTCTTTCTTGATTTTAATAATCCAACTATTTAATCAATTTTAATAAGGTACTATTTATTATAATGATTACAATAATCCAATTATTTAATCAACTATAATTTTAATATTGATTACTATAATCTAATTATAAAATCAACTATCATTTTAATTCAATTATATTGATTACTATAATCCAATTATAAAACCAACTATATATTGAATGAGTTTGTATATAGTCCAACTATATATATATTAAAACAACATAAATATTAGTCCAACTAATACTTTTGATTAATATGACGAGTGATATTTGTTGAGCGCGTATGGCGAGTATTCGAACGAATGTTGCAAATTCAATACTTGCCTCCCACTATTTTTCGTCGAGTCTCTAACCCTCTGTCGAGTACTCGGGAAACCGTGTTTCCTAGTGGGCTAGGATCCCGTTAAATATCACACAATCCTGACTTTGGCCAACAAATTGTATGATAATTAACTAGGTAGATCTCGAAGATCAATTGGATCTCATCCAACTCCTAGATCCAGTAGGTGGACATCCAAGTCCCAAACATATATCTTATATATGTCTATACATCGAATGTATACCCTAACCGTTTTCCTCTGAATCAACTAGGCCTTGGCTTTGGCACAACAAACCTAGTGATCCCAGTCAAGCGCGGACCCATTGACATGGAAGCTTCGTAATCAATGTCAATGGACAAGAAGTGGTCTTGACTTTGGCCAACAAACCACAACTTGGACACGACACCGATATGGAACAAAGCCTCGTGATTAAAACACATCTTTGACGGACAAGGGCTTGACTTTGGCCAACAACCCTGCCAATCTCGGATCTTGAGTAAGAATCACTCAATGGAAGGAAAATAAACGCTTGATATTTAACGAGGGTTTTTCGCGTGCAAATTGGCTACCAATTTAATTATCTTTGTTAAGGTCTCATCATCATACACCCTTAAACATGCATTCTAAATACATAATAAAGCGAGTATGAAATAAAATAATAATGATATGCGGATGGATACTTAACACATTGATCCTAGATCAAATCTCTCCCTTTCTCACTCAAGCTAGCACTTGTACTACTTCTACCCGTTACACTACACTTCTAAAGAAACCTCATTTACATAGAGGGGAATAGGTGAGAAGAGAATACAATAGAATAAATGTGATAAGGCTGGACACGCAGGTCCAATTTAATAAATCGAATTTATTACAACAATTTCTAAAATTGCCCCACCCGACTAATATCCATCCGATATACATTATTCATTCAACACAACCACGTATTCACACACATAAGCATGCTATCAATCAATCAATCAAATTAATTAATCTGATAATTAAGTGATCATCCAATGTTCAAACAACGATTTGATTTTGTTCGAGTCAAACTCGTTTTTGCGAATAAGTACTTAAAGTACGAATTCATGAATTAAATTAAACTACATCATTAAATCTAATTTAACATGTATTTAATACTAATTCACTATTCAATTCTAAATTAAATATTACACTTTTATTTAATAAACCTTTTACGATTTAAATTCCAAATTTAATCGTAACGCGTCTCAAAGACCGATTAACGTCCAACGTCAATTCAATTAAAGTCCAATGGGCTTTTAATTGATTTCTTAAGGCGTGGACTTTTGGTCAACTCGGGTCAACCGATAACCAAAGTCCAATCCGGGATTTACCCCATAAGCCCATAAATCAATCTTGGCCCATTAGGCCCAATTGAACTTTAAAGGTTCATTAGTCGTATTTGGGCTTTATGGTTAAGGTTTTGGGCCCAATTGGATCCAATCCATTTGGCCTAAATCCAACTTGATAAAATCAAGCCCAATAGGCCCAAATACAACATTAAAGTCCAATTTCCAAAATTAGGCCCAATTAATTAAATATACAAAATCCAATTTCATATTCAATAAACTAAAGTGTATTACATGATTAATAAACTAAATCAATATTTCTAAAACACTAAATTAGTCCAATTAATCATACTCATTATTATCATCACATGTCCAACACATTAATGAAAATCAAACCCACATTACATGCTTCTAAGTCTCGGCAAAGGAAGGTAATTTTTGTCCGATTTGAATTAATCCAACTAATTCCACAATCGACATCTAATAACTTCCGAATGATTTCATACACATTCAATGTTCATAAAATCAAAAAATCCAAGACATTAAAGGGCATACACATTCGGCCAACACAAGCAATTGGGGATTTATGTTCAATTCAAAATTCAATCTAATTGACTCAAATTAACATCATCCAAAATCATTACAACCATCCAATGAATCAAAATGAAAAAAATCCAAATTCCAAACATGCTTGAAAGATTCGGCCAAAGTGATAAATTTTGGGGATTTTATGTTCAATTCAAAATCCAATCCAATTAGTTTCAAATTAACATTATCCTTAAAGATTTCAACTCATCAAATAATCAAAATCAAAAATTCCAAGAATCCAAAAAATCACATTACATTCGGCCAAATAAGATTTTGGGGTTTTTTGTCCAATTCAAAAGTACTATCCAATTGACCTCAAATTAACATATCCTTAATGATTTCAACTCATCAAATTAATCAAAATCAAAATTTCCAAGAACCCAAAATCAATAAAGCATTCGGCCAAGGTATAATATTGGGGAAAATAATTCCAAATCATTTTCAACAAATTGGTCCAACCAAAATGAAATTAAACATGTTATAAGCATACTTAAACAATCAATTTATTCAAATCATGCTCAACAAACATTTACCCAAATTTTAAGCCCTAAAATTTCATGCTTGAACCTATAGCTCTTGATGCCATTGTTGGTTGTAATCTAGGTCCCAAGATCAAACAAGACATGAAAAGAATGCATGAATACACCAACGAAGATAGCGGAATACTTACATTGGTTGGTTGAGTCGATTTGAAGACGAATGAAGGCCAAAAAGCCCACTGCCTTGCTCACGCCACTGTGCAGATTTGCTCACTGCCAAGGACGCCCACTAATGCAGTCCACTCCCTTCCATTTCCAGATTTGAGCTGAGAAAACGCAGCTCCTAGCTTCGTCGGATGGATCCCGGCTCATGGTCGAACCTCCCTACCACTTCGCAAGACTTGTAAGTGTGCTAGCATTTGATTTCTCACCATGAAAAACCACTCTTGGCTTCCCTTTGTTCACGCCATTTCTGGTTCCAAACCAGTGTGAAGAAAACAGGCTGTTATGCGTGGAGAGAGAAGAGAGAAAATGAAGAGATGAAATTGTGTATTGGTTATTACAAAAGTTGTAAATCATTTGTTTATATATTTTCAAAAAATATTAAATGATTTACCAATTAATTTTAACTTTCAAAAAGTCAAATAAATTGAATGTAATAAGCTTGAGTGTTCCACACTCCAATATCAATGTCCATCAAGTTATATCAACTTTAATAAAGTGACATGTTGAGTGTCTTTCACTCAATCCATTAATCAAATCAATCAATCACTCAAAGTGACTTTTGATTTGACGCTTGATGTGACGATTGATTTGACGCTTGATGTGACTTGCGTCGCCGCACTCGAATTCGAAATACGAATGCGCTCGCAATCACACTCGGGCTCGGGTTCGTTAATTCCAAATTAATGATTTTTCCGTCGCGTCGTAATTAAATGATTACGCCTAGCGAATTCACTATTCACGTCGCTAATGAATTAATTCTAAATTAATTCGTTCGCCCGAATTAAAATCTAATTTTAATTCCCGCGTCGAAATCTAATTTCGTTTAATATATCGAATATATTAATTTACCGATTAATTCCAAATTAATCGTTATCTCTCTCTAGACGATATTTTATCCTAGATAAAATATCTCCGTAATTAATCCTAGATTAATTTTCTCTCTCTTCTATATAATCCCAGATTATTCAAAGTGCGAGTTGTGCGTCATCGGTGGATTATCGGGAAGCGACCCATGAGATCCCCGGATAAGTTGACAGTAAATACGGTCGTCGGAGTATCCGAATCACGTACGTACCAAGTACTACGTTCTACCGATTTACGAGACAAGGTCGACTCCTAGCAAAGCACCAAGTCTTCCAATTCTCCGGACATATCCATTTAAGAATATCAAAGATCTGTATCAAGCGTAGTATACAAATGTATTGTGCATATCGGCCCAGTATCAGATAGTCACGTGCTAGGGCTGGGGCTGGATAAGTGTCTGCCCCGTCCGAAGCACATATCGGATGTCTGGTAACATAGTCTCTATAATCGGATATTCATGACCTGGTCACAATATCTCGATTGGTTGCGCAACACTCAAGAGCACTAGTACCGTATCCTGCGTGACATCATCTCCATATGACTGAAGTGATACTTCCGTTTTGACATCACACCCAATACACTACGACTCTCTGATAAACCCAGAAGTGGTGTACGCAGAACCGGTTAAAGCCCTGTACCACCAAGACCAATTTTATCGATTATCGTAAGTATTAGCAATGTAAGTCTCAGGTTAAGACTATACACACCTACCTTGATTTCGGCCTCCCATAGACACATAGTCATAATACCAATGGATTCCGAGGGGTCTATCCAGAGCGAAGCTGTTTCCCGTACCATCGGTGAAACACGACCTCCTATCGCACTTGCATAAGTATCCAATACTTATATATATGAGAAATATGTCGTTGTGCCCTCACAACGCACACAAGTGCAATACTAGCCTATCCGCATTATCGATGTCCAGTCTCGATAATACTACGGCTAGGGATATTTAATGATTAATCCTTCGGGGACTGATACTGTCTCATATCATTCTCAGTCCAGGAACTAATCATAGGGACCTCTCTTCATTTATATATATATTATGGTGATCTAATCACAAATGATGAGAGTGCAATTTCCTTGTCACATATTTAATTTGTTACAACAACACAATGATCTGTGCAAATAGTGACGTTAGGGTCATTTGTCAAACATCCCAGAGGTCGAAGCGCCCTCAGAGATCGAGCATTCACACTAGGAACGGTTTTGGGAATGAACATTCTCACCACCCAGCACGGTTGGGAATGAAAGCCCAGAGGTCAAGAACTCGCCGTCAGTCGGGAACAAATCCAGAGATCGAAGCATTCACACCCAGGATGGTTTGGGAATGAAGCCCGAGGTCGAAGCACCTCACATCAACTCAATGAGGTGGGAATGACGGATGAAGCTCAAAGATCGAAGCATATCATACTAGGAACAGTTCGGGAATGAACCATCTCACACTCAGCACGGGTTCTAGGAATGAAGCCCAGGGGTCGAAGCACCTCGCAATAACTAACTTAGTTGGAATGAATTCCAGAGATTCGAAGCTGTTTGGAAATAATTACCAAGCCCAAGATCAACAAGAACAAGCAAATATATAAATACATGAATGAATAAATTGAAGTATGGCGGAATCATACTCACAATACTTGAAAATGGATGCTAGATGATGCGAAACTCCTCCCTTGTGCAGTGAAGCTCTCGGCCAAGAAGAAAAGAGGGACTCCAAGTCGAGTTTGATCCTTCCAAGCTCAAGGATTAGTTTCCCATATCACCTATGTATGATCCCTTGAAGGTGCTAGCCTTTGTTGTGATTTTGAATGCACAACTTCTTCAAATCTTGCCACAAAAATTGAAGAAATGGAGAGCCAAAACTGTGTAGTTCGGCAATGTGAGAGAGAAGAGGAGTGTAGAATGATTTTTGTTACAAAAAATCAATTTATATTTATGCCATAATATTTATTAAATTAATAATAAACTTATGACACAAATCATGCAATGGCTTAGAGTGTCAAACACTCAAACTCCATGCAAAACCATTGAGTGTATTGTACACTATCACCATGCAATGTATTAACAATTAAATAATGCATAAAATGACATGTGTCATGTGGGCCCCACACAACCAAATGAAAGTGGGCCCACGCGCACTCACGCGTTCGGGTTCGATATTTCCGAAATACCGAACTTTCGTCGCGACGTTAATTAAATCGAATTTAAATAAATAATTGCGCCTAGCGAAATTATTATTTACGTCGCTAACGAATTAATTCTAAATTAACTCGTTTGCCCGATTAAAATCTAATTTTAATTTCGCGTCGAAATCGAATTTCGATTATTATATCGAATATAATATTTTTACGATTAATTCCAAATTAATCGTTCTCTCTCTTGTATAGTACTTTATCCAAGATAAAGTCTCTCCGTAATTAATCCAAGATTAATCGAGTTTGAATCATACGTCATTGGTGAATCTTCGGGAAGCGACCCAAGAGATCTCTGGATATGTTGGCAGTAAATACGGCCGTCAGATTATCTGAATACGTACGTACCAAGTACTACGTTTTTACCGATTTACAAGACAAGGTTAGCCTCTAGCAAAACGCCATGCCTACCCAATTCTCCAGAAATATTCTTATTGGAATATAAGATCTATAACAGGCGTAGTATACCGTAGTATAGTGTATATCGAACCAGTATCGGATGATCACATGTAAGGCCTGGGGCTGGAGATGTGTCTGCCCCGTACGATACACATATCGGACATCAAGCAACCAGTCTCTTTGAATCGGATAATCCTGACCTAGTCATATTATCCCGATGGTTGCAACCATTATAGAGTACTAGTTCTGTATCCCTCGCGATCATCATCTCCATATGTCTGAAGTGATACTTCCATCTTGACATCACACCCAATACACTACGATTCTCGATAAATCCAGAAGAGGTGTACACAGAACCCGTTAAAGCCCTGGACCACCAAAACTAAAGTTTACCGATTGTCGTAAGTACTAGCGATGCAAGTCTCAGGTTAAGATCATATGCACCTACCCTGAAGCGGACTCCCATAGACACGCAGACATACTACCAATGGGATTCCGCGGGGTCTATCCAGAGCGAAGCTGTTTTCCGTACCATCGGTTAAAACACAACCTCCTACCGCACTTGCATAAGTATCCTATACTTAAATATATGAGAACTATGTCGTTGTGCCCTCACAACATGCACAAGTGCAGTACTAGTCTATTCCGCATTATCGATGTCCAATCTCGATAATACTACGACTAGGGATATTTAATGATTAAACCTTTATGGATTGATACCGTCTCATATCATCACAATCCGGAACTAATCATAGGGACTCTTACCATTTATATCAAAGTAAATAAATTACAAAACGGTAAAAGGCAATTTCATTACTACATAGTTAATTTTGTACAATAATACAATATCATTTACAAAATAGTGACGCTATGGGTCATAACTGTCTAACAATCTCCCACTTGGCCTATAGCCAGTCACTCAAGCATCTAATACCTGAACTATGTATGTGTCGCTCAAACTTTTCCCGAGGAATTATTTTCGTCAGCGGATCTGTAATGTTGTCCTCTGATGCGATCTTTTCGATCTTCACATCGCCACGATGTATGATCTCTCGAATCAGATGGAATCGTCGAAGAACATGTTTGGATCGTTGATGAGACCTTGGTTCCTTAGCCTGCGCTATGGCCCCGCTATTGTCACAATACAATAAAACGGGCTCAGCTGCTAACTAGGAATTTTCGGATCCAAACCGCTTCCTTTGCTGCTTCAGCTGCTGCAATGTACTCCGCTTCAGTTGTTGAATCGGCAACAGTATCTTGCTTGGAAGATTTCCAGCTTACTGCTCCGTTATTCAAGCAAAATATGTACCCGGTTTGCGACTTGAAGTCGTCTCTGTCGGTTTGGAAACTTGCATCGGTATACCCAGATACCTCAAGTTCTCCATCTCCATAGATTAAGAAAACATCCTTAGTTCTCTTAAGATACCTAAGGATACTCTTAACCGCCATCCAGTGATCCTTTCCTGGATCGGCCTGATATCGACTACACATGCTCAAAGCATAGGACACATCAGGTCGTGTACATATCATGGCATACATGATCGATCCAACTGCCGAGGCGAACGGAGTCCGACTCATGTTGTCTCTCTCATCTTGTGTTTTAGGACACATGTCCCTAGATAGATAGACGCCATGTGATGTTGGCAACAGTCCCCTCTTGGACTGATCCATGTTGAATCTCTTCAACACTTTATCAATATATGTACTCTGGGAGAGTCCAAGTAGCCTTCTAGATCTATCCCTGTAGATCTTTATTCCTAGAATAAAAGCTGCTTCTCCAGATCTTTCATGGAGAATTTCAATGAAAGCCAAGCTTTCACCGACGTTAACATGGGAATGTCATTGCCTATAAGCAATACATCGTCGACATAAAGGACAATAAAAGTCAGTGCACTCCCACTAACCTTCTTATATACACAAGGATCATCTACGTTTTGAATGAAATCATATTCTTTTATGACCTCATCAAAACGTTGGTTCCATGACCTCGATGCTTGCTTCAGTCCATAAATGGACCGATTTAACTTACAAACCTTGTTTGCAAGTTGGTGCGATAAAACCGTCAGGTTGTTGCATATAAACATCCTCCAACAGGTTTCCGTTAAGGAAAGCGGTTTTAACGTCCATCTGCCATATTTCGTAATCGTAATATGCAGCTATCGCAAGCATTATCCGAATGGATTTAATCATGGCAACGGGTGAGAAAGTTTCGTCATAATCAACTCCAAGTTGTTGACGATACCCCTTCGCTACGAGCCTAGCTTTGTACGTTTGTACGTTGCCATCCATGTCGGTCTTCTTCTTGAAGACCCATTTGCATCCAATAGGCTTTACGCCTTCTGGTGCATCAACTAGTGTCCAAACTTGGTTGGTATACATGGAATCCATTTCGGCCTTCATGGCCTCTTGCCATAAAGTGGATTCGATACCTTGTATCGCTTCCTCATACGTAGCCGGTTCAGTATCCTCAATAAGATTAATATCTACATGAGGTGAGATCAGGAATCCATACCTCTCAGGTATTACCCTGACTCTCTCCGACCTACGTAGTCCTTGTGTAATTGAAGATTGTGGTTCAGTCTCATCCTGGATGGACTGTTCATGTTCCGTTCTCGATTCATTGCCAGGAACAGTATCACTACGACTTTCATCGAGTTCTACTTTCCTCCCACTAAACACTGCATTTAGGAATTCCTTCTCAAGGAAAACCGCATGTAGAGCAACAAATACTTTGTTCTCTTGTGGGTAATAGAAGTAATATCCTTTGGTTTCCCTAGGATATCCAACAAATAGGCATTTATCTGATTTGGGTTCAAGTTTGGTACCTTCCAAACGTTTGACGTATGCCCCCAGCAACCCCAAATCTTCAGGAATGAGAAACCTGGTTTCTTTCCTGTCCATATCTCATACGGAGTCTGTTCAACAGACTTTGACGGAACCCTATTCAAAATAAGAATTGCACTTTCTAATGCATGTCCCCAGAAGGATATAGGTAGCTCAGTGCGACTCATCATCGACCTTACCATGTCAAGCAAGGTACGGTTTCTCCGTTCAGACACACCATTTAATTGTGGTGTTCCAGGAGGAGTCCATTGTGAAAGAATACCATATTCTTTCAAGTAATCTTGAAACTCATTACTTAAGTATTCGCCACCACGGTCCGACCGTAATGTCTTAATACTCTTGCCTGTTTTTTTTTCAACTTCGTGTCGAAACTCTTTGAATTTCTCAAAAGTTTCGACTTGTGCATCATTAGATACACATAACCATAACGCGATGCATCATCCGTAAAGGTTACGAAGTCTCGATATCCACCTCTAGCCTGGCTAGACATGGGCCCACAAACGTCACTATGAACGAGGGCTAACAGTTCAGTGGCGCGTTCACCTTTACCACTAAAAGGTGATTTAGGCATTTTGCCTAATAAACAAGATTCGCAGACGTCATATGAATTTGGATCAAATCCGTCCAAGTACCCACTCTTCGAAAGTGTGGATATGCGAGTCTCTTGTTGATGTGTCCCAGACGACAATGCCACAAATAAGTTTCTTCCTTTGGATTACTCATTTTGAGCCTTTTGTTTGTTATTTTACGTTTTGGAGATTTATTTATATTCAAAATATAAAGACCATTATTTGCATCGGCAGTGCAAATTTCTGCATCATCTTTATATAAATAACACCTGGTGTTTTTAAATACAAAAGTGTACCCATACTGGGTTAACAAAGATACAGAAATAATATTCCTAGTTAAACTAGGAACAAAATAACAGTCATTTAGTTTAAGTACATGCCCCGAGGGCAGTTCCAAAAAAAAAGTGCCTACGGCCAAAACAGCAACAGAAGTTCCATTTCCAACTCGTAGATCTACCTCCCCCGAAGCCAGTCTCCTGCTATCATGCAGATCCTGCACATCAGTACAAATATGAGAAACACAGCCAGAATCAAAAATCCAATTTATTAAGACTAGAAGTAGTATTTATCTCAATAACAAACATACCTGAGGCCGGTGCCTTGCCCGCCTGTATGTCCTCCTTGTGTCCCTTGTTCATGCGGCAGTCACGCTTCCAGTGACCTTTCTTGCCGCATTTCAGGCAAACATCTTGAGACTTGTCCCTTGGCTTCCCAGAAGCCTTTGTTGACTTGGCCTTGCCTTTGTTTCTATGCTTTTTCTTCTAAACACCCCCAGTTGCCTTGAGCCCAGCTTTCGGCGTTTGAGATGTTGATGCAAAGTGCGCCTCGCGCTTGTTGCCTTTCAGAAGCTCTCTCTGACTCCTTGAGAATCGATAATAACTCTCCAAGAGTACATCCGAATTCATCAATTTTGTAGTTGATGACAATCTGTTTCCAAGTATCGGGTAGTGACTGTAGAAGTACATCTATAGACAGCTCAGCCTCCAAGACTATACCCATATTAGCCAATTCATCAATATCGGCTATCATTTGAGTCCCATGGACCTCAACAGAACTACCATCAGTCATACGGGAGCGAAAGATTTCTTCACTAACTCGTACCTCGCCATCCGCTTATTAGTGCGGTGAAGATCTTGCAATCTTGCCATCATATTATAAGGATCCAAGTCCCTATTCTGGCGGCGAAAGTGTTGAGTCATTGAAGCAAGCATGATCGACTGAGCCGTGTCACAATCATCACTGTGAGTTTTCCATAACTCCAGCTCAAGTGGCTCAGTGGGCTTAGGCCCGAGAGGTTTTTGTATCGTATACAGTATCCTCTCCGCCCCAAGGACTATCCTTAGGTTCATTTCCCAGTCGGCGAAGTTGGTGCCCTTGAACACATTACCCATGATTATGTCACGGACATTTCCTTGTTGCCATCTTAACTACGATAATCTAATTATCTAGTTAACGATAGTGGGTACAGTCAAACTGTTACATAAAAAAAATAACATTGTATTAGTCCAACTAATGTGTAAATATTGACGAAATAAGTTGTGTAAGCGCGTAAAGCTAAGTATCTGAACGATAATTGCAAATTCAATACTAGCCTCCCACTATTTTCTGCAAGTCTCTAACCCTCTGTTGAGTACTCGGGAAATCCAATTTCCTAGTGGGCTAGGATCCCGTTAAATAACACACAACCTTGACTTTGGCCAACAAATTGTATGATATTTAACTAGGTAGATCTCGAAGATCAATTGGATCCCATCCAATTCCTAGATCCGGTAGGTGGATCTAAGTCCGAAACATATACATATGTCAATGCATCCAATACATTTTCCTAACCATTTCCTCTGAATCAATTAAGCCTGGCTTTGGCACAACAAACCTAATGATTCCAGTTAAGCGGGACCCATTGACGAGGAAAGTTTCGTAATCAATGTCGATGGACAAGAAGTGATCTTGACTTTGGCCAACAAAACAACTTGGACAGGACACCGATGTGGAACAAAACTCTCATGATTCAAACACATCCTCAATTGACAAAGGTCTTGACTTTGGCCAACAAACCAATGCCAATTTCGGATCTTGAGAAAGAATCATTCAACGGAAGGAAAATCGCTTAATATTGTTTGAGGGATTTTTCGCGTAATTGGCAACCAATTAATTTATCTTTGTTAGGTCTCATCATCATACACCCTTAAGCATGCTTCTAAAACATCATAAAGCGCGTAAAGTAAAGTAATAGCGATATACGGATGGATAAACAACAACTTGTTCCTAGAACAAATCACTCCCTTTCCTCTCCCCGCTAGCACTATTCTACTCTTACCCAATTACATAATACAATAAGAGAAACCTCATTTACATTGAGGGGATTAAGGATGAGAAGAGAATACAAAGAGACAATAAGAGAAAGGCTGGACACGCAGGTCCAATTTATAAATTCTAAATTTACAATAATTTCTAAAATTACCCTTCCTTCTAATATCCATCCGATATACACTATTCATACATCACATCCACATTCATTCATTCAAGGCATGTTATACAACCAATCAAATCCAATTAATTAGTCTTTAATTAGGTGACAATACAATGTTCAAAACAATTGTTTGCATTTGCGCGAGTCCAACTCAATTTGAGAATAAATACTTATAGTATGAATTCACGAATTATATCGAACTACTCGTTAAATCCAATTTAAGTCGTATTCAATACTAATCCTATTATTTAATTCTAAATTAAATATTTACACTTTTATTGTGCTTTTATAACTTAGATTCCAAATCTAATACAATCGGGTCTCAAAGCCCAACTAACATCTAATGTCCGTTTAATTAAAGTCCGATGGGCTTTCAATTGATTTTTTGGCTTGGGTTTTGGTCAATGTATGGGTCAAACCCAATTACCAAGCCCAATAAGGAATCACCCTCATATGCCATAAAATCAATATCAAGCCCATAAGGCCATTAAACATAAAAGCCCATTTATTACATTTGGGCTTAATGGTGTGATTTAGGCCCATTTTGGATCCAATCCAAATGGTCCAAATCTACTTGGCCCAACCAAGCCCATTATGTCCAAATATAATAGGTTTAGGCCCAATTCAAAATTAAGCCCAATAAACAAATTTTAAAATTCCAAATTTTATAACTTAATTAATTAAAGTGTATTATCATGATTAATCCTTTAAATCAATATTCCCAAATATCAAATTAATCCATTAATCATATTTTTTATCTTAATATATGTCCAACATTATTTAATCAAAAAATCAAGTCCCTAATCCTCCATCAAGCATTCGGCCAAGGTGATTAAAATGGTTCCGATTTCGTTTTCAATCCAATCGAGTCACAAATCATCATACCATATTGTTTCAAGTCATCTAATGTCTTAAAATTAAAAAATCATCTAGTCCATATGCTTGCATGTATTCGGCCAAGCCTCATTTGGGTTGGAAAAATTAATCCAATTTATTTTCCATGAAATTGATGATGTATAATCTAAATAACATACATCTAAGCATATTTAATCAAGCAAACTCATCAAATCATGCTTCATACAATTTCCCCAATAACATCCTAATATATTGCATGCTCTTTAAGCTCAATGATACCATTGTTGGAAATAATTACCAAGCCCCAAGATCAACAAGAACAAGCAAAATATATAAATACATGAATGAATAAATTGAAGTATGGCGGAATCATACTCACAATACTTGAAAATGGATGCTTAGATGATGCGAAAACTCCTCCCTTGTGCAGTGAAGCTCTCGGCCAAGAAGAAAAGAGGGACTCCAAGTCGAGTTTGATCCTTCCAAGCTCAAGGATTAGTTTCCCATATCACCTATGTATGATCCCTTGAAGGTGCTAGCCTTTGTTGTGATTTTGAATGCACAAATTCTTCAAATCTTGCCACAAAAATTGAAGAAATGGAGAGCCCAAAACTGCATGTAGTTTCGGCAATGTGAGAGAGAGGAGGTATGAGAGATGATTTGTTACAAAAAATCAATTATATTTATGCCATAATACTTATTAAATTAATTTGGAATTAATCGAGGAATTAATATATTTGATATATTAAACGAAATTAGATTTCGACGCGGAATTAAAATAGATTTTAATTCGGGCGAGCGAATTAATTTAGAATTAATTCGTTAGCGACGTTGAATAGTAATTTCGCTAGGCGAAATTATTTAATTCTCGTCGCGACGGAAATTCGTTAATTCGGAATTAGCGAATTTGGGCCCCCGAAAGTGTTTGCGGACACATTCGTATTTTGAAACGGGTGGAATCCGCAAATCACATCGCGATATCTCATTACTTGATACGAATAGATGATGGATGTATCTAGTCACCTTTAAGGGATGATACATTGTCTCTATTCCTATGTGAGATAATGATGGCAAATGATGAATTTTCTTTTGGAGGGAAAAACCTTTCACGGTTTTTGAAGGGTTTTTGATTAAAAAAATTCATTTTTGGTATTTGATATCATTTCATTTTTGCTTTTCATTTTCTTCTCACGTTTTTGAAACAAAAAGAGAACAAGTAAATTAAAAAGGCAACTCTCTCCTATTCTTCTCCTCTCTTCTCTCACGCCATTTTTCTTCTTTTCTTTACTGGTTTGACCGTGAGTTTTGAAGCAAAATGCAGGGAAGCAAGTGTGTTTTGTGGCAAAACAAGAGTGCTAGCACACTCCGGGATCATGCCAAGGTGTTAAGGGAAGTATACCCATGAGCAAGGAACGTTTTGATGAAGCTTGGAGCACGTTTTTGATGTTCAAAATGGCACAAAACAGAAGCCAAATCTGCAGCAGTGGGCGCACATTGCAGTGAGGCAGTGAGCACTTTTTCAGTTCGTTTTGTTGCCCAAATCGCATCTCAACCACTCGATGTAAGTATTCCGCACTTCAATCGTTGTATTTGCTTATGATTCATGCTTGAGTTTTGATCTTGGGACCTATAGAAACTCCAACAATGGTATCAAATTGTTGGACAAAATGACCCATAGCGTCACTATTTGCACAGATCATTGTGTTGTTGTAGCAAATAACTATGTGACAAGGAAATTGCACTCTCATCATTTGTGATTAGATCACCATAGATATATAAATGAAGAGAGGTCCCTTGATTAGTTCCTGGACTGAGAATGATATGAGACAGTATCAGTCCCCGAAGGTTAATCATTAAATATCCCTAGCCGGAGTATATCGAGACTGGACATCGATAATGCGGAATAGCTAGTATTGCACTTGTGTGCGTTGTGAGGGCACAACGGCATAGTTCTCATATATATAAGTATCGGATACTTATGCAAGTGCGATAGGAGGTCGTGTTTCACCGATGGTACGGGAAACAGCTTCGCTCTGGATAGACCCCTCGGAATCCCATTGGTATTATGACTATGTGTCTATGGGAGGCCGAAATCAAGGTAGGTGTGTATAGTCTTAACCTGAGACTTACATCGCTAATACTTGCGATAATCGGTAGACTTTGGTCTTGGTAGTACATGGCTTTAACCGGTTCTACGTACACCACTTCTGGGTTTATCAGAGAGTCGTAGTGTATTGGGTGTGATGTCAAGACGGAAGTATCACTCCAGTCATAGTGGAGATGATGTCACGCAGGATACGGTATTAGTGCTCTTAAGTGCTGGCCGGCCATCGGGATATTATGACAAGGTCATGTATATCTGATTATAGAGACTAGTTACCAGACATCCGACATGTGCTTCGGACGGGGCAGACACTTATCCAGCCCCAGCCCTAGCACGTGACTATCCGATACTGGGTTGATATACGCAATACTACGGTATACTACGCTTGATACAGATCTATATATTCCTGTAAGAATATTTCTGGAGAATTGGGTAGGCATGGCGCTTTGCTAGAAGCCAACCTTGTCTTGTAAATCGGTATAAACGTAGTACGAGGTACTTACGTGTTCGGATACTCCGACGACCGTATTTACTGCCAACATATCCGGAGATCTCATGGGTCGCTTCCTGAAGATTCACCGATGACGTATGACTCGCACTATGATTAATCTGGGATTAATTAGTAAAGAGAGAAGATTAATTAGAAGAGAGAGAAAATTAATCTGGGATTAATTACAGAGATATTTTATCTCGGATAAAGTATCGTTAAAGAGAGAGAATGATTAATTTAGAATTAATCGATAAATTAAATATTTGATATATTAAACGAAATGGATTTCGACGCGGAATTAAATTAGATTTTAATTCGGGCGAACGAATTAATTTAGAATTAATTCGTTAGCGATGTGAATAGTGATTTCGCTAGGCGTAATCATTTAATTACGACGCAACGGAAAATTCGTTAATTTGGAATTAGCGAACCGAGCCCGAGCGTGTTTGCGAGCGCATTCGTATTTCGAATTCGAGTGCGGCACGCAAGTCACGTCAAGTGTCAAATCGCTAGTCACATCAATTGTCAAATCATTTGTCACTTTGAGTGATGTGACATGACATGTTGTCACTTTAATAAAGTGACTTGATGTGATAGTGATAGTAGTGATTGAAAAACACTTTTGCCTTTTTGACTTTTGCTTTTTTGAAAAGTAAAATGAATTGTTTAATAGAAATAAAAGTGGTAAATGGCTTTAATTAATTTTTTTGGAAAAATATAAAAAGCTTTTACACTTTCTCTCTCTCCACAATTACAGAACACGGTTTTTGGCATTTTTGGGAGCCAAAACGTTTTTCTTCTTCCTCTCTTGGCTTGGAGCCATTTTTCTTCTCTTCCCTTCTCTCGGCTTTGAGCCAAATCTCTCCCAAAATTCTGGTTAGACCGAATTTGAAGAAGAAGGAGAAGTGCTAGCACACCTTGGGTTATATTATGGTGATAGGGAAACGAATTTGTGAGCTTGGAATCTCAAAACTTGGAGCTTTAATGGAGGACATCCATGGCCGAATTTTCAAGGAGGAAGATGACCCAAAACCGAGCATGATAGCAGTCCAAGGAGGCCAAAACCGAACTCACACAAGGAGCAAAATGGGTTGTGTTCTTCTTCGCATCAAAACCGACCATTGTGAGTATATTCCGCACCTCATATGTTGTGTATTCATGCGTTTTCTTGCTTGATTTCGTGATCTTGGGACATATATTAGAACTCAACAATGGTATCAGAGCTATTATCAAGCATCAAAAAGTTAGGGTTAAAATTGGGTAAAACGTATTTGGGCATGTTTTGATGAAATTGTTTGTTATAGTATGCTTAAATGAGTTGGAATTAATGATTGATTAGATCAATTTGAAGAAATTGTGTTTGGAACAAATTTCCCCAATTTTTTGTGTAGGCCAAAGTTGACAAAATTGGGTAAACTCAATTTGAGCATCAATTGATTAAATTGTTTAGTATAGTATGCTGAATGAGGTTGAATTGAAGTTGTGTATGATCAATTTCATGAATTGGATTGGATTCAATTTCCCTAAATTTGTGCATGACAAATTGGGTAAAATCAATTGAAGCATGATTTGATTAAATTGATTGATTAAGTATGCTTAAATGTTGTTGAATTAATGATTGATTGGATCAATTTGAAGAAATTATGTTTGGAACAAAATTCCCCAATTTTTTATGTTGGCATAAAGTGACAAATTGGGTAAACTTGATTTTGAGCATATTTTGTGAAATGGATGAATGAGAATGCTTAAAGTATGTTTAATTTAAGATTGATTGGATCAATTTGTTGAAATTATGTTTGGAACAAATTTCCCCAATTTTTTATGTTGGCATATAAAGTGACAAATTTGGGTAAACTTGATTTTGAGCATATTTTGTGAATTGGATGAATGAGAATGCTTAAAGTATGTGTTAATTTAGATTGATTGGATCAATTTGTTGAAATTGTGTTTGGAACAAATTTCTCCCAAATTGCTTATGTTGGCCGAAATTAAAGAACCCTAAATTTCTTGGTGATTTTGTTTGTTTGATCATTGGATGACTTAAAACAATTGGGTAATGTTGTTTTGAAGTTCAATTTGATTGAATTTTGATTGGAACATTTTTCCCTTTTAAAGTGGCTTGGCCGAATCTTAATGAACATGAAATTCATTGTGATTTTTGATTTTAATTCATTGGATGAATTGAATTGATTTGGGAAATGATGATTGTGGATTCGATTGGATTGAAACCGAATCGGATTTAAAAAACCCCTAATTGCCGAGAACAAAAGCATGTAAATTGGGTTTGATTTTAATAAATTGTGTTGGACACTATTTAATGTTAAAGTGCATGATTAAGTATGTTAATTGATGTTTTAGAAATATTAATTGGGTGATAATTGTGTATTACATTA
>SKCR01002334.1:0-27748 GCA_019454045.1 Zanthoxylum bungeanum | reverse complement strand
ATATTTCCGAAATACCGAACTTGCGTCGCGACGTTAATTAAATCGAATTTAAAAAAATAATCGCGCCTAGCGAAATTATTATTTACGTCGCTAACGAATTAATTCTAAATTAACTCGTATACCCGAATTAAAATCTAATTTTAATTTCGCGTCGAAATCGAATTTTAATTATTATATCGAATATAATAATTTTACGGATTATTCCAAATTACTCGTTCTCTCTCTCTAAATAAGGCACTTTTATCCGAGATAAAGTTTCTCCGCAATTAATCCAAGATTAATTAAGTTCGAATCAAATATCTATAGGTGAATCTTCAGGAAGCGACCCAAGAGATCTCCGGATATGTTGGCAGTAAATACGGTCATCGGATAATCCGAACACGCACGTACCTCGTACTACGTTCTTACCGATTCACAAGACAAGGTTGGCTTCTAGCAAAGCGCCATGCCTACCCAATTCTCCAGAAATATTCTTATAGGAATATAAGATCTATATCAAGCGTAGTATACCGTAGTATTGCGTACATCGATCCAGTATCGGATGATCACATGCTAGGCCTGGGGCTGGAGATGTGTCTGCCCCGTACGAAACATATATCGGACATCAAGCAACTAGTCTCTTTAAATCGGACAACCTGACCTAGTCATATTGTCTCGACGGTTGCAACCTTTTATAGAGTACTAGTTCTGTGTCCTGCGTGATCATCACCTCCATATGTCTGAAGCGATACTTCCATCTTGACATCACACATCCAGTACACTACGATTCTCGATAAACCCAGAAGAGGTGTACACAGAACCGGTTAAGGTCCCCAACAACCAAAACCAAAGTTTACCGATTGTCGCAAGTACTAGCGATGTAAGTCTCAGGTTAAGACCATATACACCTACCCTGATGCGGCCTCCCATAGACACCTAGACATACTACCAATGGGATTCTGCGGGGTCTATCCAGAGCGAAGCTGTTTCCGTACCATCGTAAAACACACCTCCTATCGCACTTGCATAAGTTTCCAATACTTAAATATATGAGAACTATGCCGTTGTGCCCTCACAACGTGCACAAGCGCAATACTAGTCTATTCCGCATTATCGATGTCCAGTCTCGATAATACTACGGCTAGGGATATTTAATGATTAAACCTTTATGGATTGATACTGTCTCATATCATCTCAATCCAGTACTAATCATATGGACTTTCGCCATTTATATATCAAAGTAAAATAATATTTACAAAATGGCAAAAGGCAATTTCATTATTACATAGTTAATTTTGTACAATAATACAATATCATTTACAAACAGTGACGCTATGGGACACAATGTCAACATCCTCATGCAGTGGGCTGCTTGGTTTTCAACTGTTTATTGTCTCCTCCATGATCGGCCATTGATGAACACCATTGAAGCTCCAAGCTTCAAGCTTCCAAAACGATTCCAAGCTCATAAATTCGTTCCCTATCACCTATGTATAACCCATGTGTGTGCTAGCACTCCTCTTCTCTTGCTTCTCACTGATTCGGTCAACCAGAATTTTTGGAGAAGAAATCGGCTTGAAGCGTGAGAGGGAGAAGAGTGAAAGAGGAGGGAAAAAGGGTTTCATAGAAACCGATTGTGAGAGAGAGAAAATAAAGAAAAAATGCTTTATATATTTATTTCATTTTCCAAAAACAAAAAACAAATAAATAAAAGCATTTTTCATTTACAAAAGTCAAAAAGCAAAAGCCCATTAATGCCTTTTCAACAACCACATCAATCACTCAAATCAAGTGACAACATGTCACATCACTCAAAGTGACATTTGATTTGACGCTTGATGTGACTAGCGATTTGATGCACGATTTGACTTGCGTGCCACACTCTGAATTCGAAATGCGAATGCGCTCGCAAATAATCCCGGGCTCGGGTTCGCTAATTCCAATTAATGAATTTTCCGTCGCGTCGTAATTAATGATTACGCCTAGCGAAATCACTATTCACGTCGCTAATGAATTAATTCTAAATTAATTCGTTCGCCCGAATTAAAATCTAATTTCAATTCCGCGTCAAAATCCAATTTCTAATAATATATCAAATATATTATTTTATCGATTAATTCCAAATTAATCGTTCTCTCACTTTAACGATATTTTATCCGAGATAAAATATCTCCGTAATGAATCCCAGATTAATTTTCTCTCTCATCGAATTAATCCCAGATTAATTTAAAGTACGAGTCATACGTCATCGGTGAATCTTCAGGAAAGCGACCCATGAGATCTCCGGATATGTTGGCAGTAAATACGGTCGTCGGACTATCCGAACACGTAAGTACCTCGTACTACGTTTGTACCGATTTACAAGACAAGGTTGGCTTCTAGCAAAGCGCCATGCCTACCCAATTCTCCAGAAATATTCTTACAGGAATATATAGATCTGTATCAAGCGTAGTATACCGTAGTATTGTGTATATCGGCCCAGTATCGGATAGTCACGTGCTAGGGCTGGGGCTGGATAAGTATCTGCCCCGTCCGAAGCACATGTCGGATGTCTGGTAACTAGTCTCTATAATCAGATATTCATGACCTGTCATAATATCATGATTGGATGCGCATCACTCAAGAGCACTAGTACCGTATCCTGCGTGACATCATCTCCACTATGACTGAAGTGATACTTCCGTCTTGACATCACACCCAATAAACTACGACTCTCTGATAAACCCAGAAGTGGTGTACGCAGAACCGGTTTAAAGCCCTGTACCACCAAGACCAAAGTCTAACCGATTATCGTAAGTATTAGCGGTGCAAGTCTCAGGTTAAGACCAAATACACCTACCCTGATGTCGGACTCCCATAGACACATAGTCATAATACCAATGGGATTCCGAGGGGTCTATCCAGAGCGAAGCTGTTTCCCGAACCATCGGTGACACAAACCTCCTATCGCACACTGCATAAGTATCAAATACTTAAATATATGAGAATTATTTCATTTTGAGTCAAATCATAAACCATTATGATTATTTCAAAACGTCAGTTCCAAGAACCTTATGCTTGTTTCAATCCAAACATGGATCGAATAACCTGCAAACCTTGTTTGCTTGTTATGGTACGACAAAACCGATAGGATGTTATAAACATCCTCCGAAAGGTTTCCTTTTCAGGAAAGCGATTTTCCGTTAAATATCACACAATCTTGACTTTGGCCAACAAATTGTATGATAATTAACTAGGTAGATCTATAAGATCAATTGGATCTCATCCAACTCCTAGATCCAGTAGGTGGACATCCAAGTCCCAAACATATATCTTATATATGCCTATACATCGAATGTATACCCTAACCTTTTCCTCTGAATCAACTAGGCCTTGGCTTTGGCACAACAAACCTAGTGATCCCAGTCAAGCGCGGACCCATTGACATGGAAGCTTCGTAATCAATGTCAATGGACAAGTGGTCTTGACTTTGGCCAACAAACCACAACTTGGACACGACACCGATATGGAACAAAGCCTCGTGATTAAAACACATCTTCCGACGGACAAGGGCTTGACTTTGGCCAACAACCCTTGCCAATCTCGGATCTTGAGTAAGAATCACTCAATGGAAGGAAATAACGCTTGATATTTAACGAGGGTTTTTCGCGTGCAAATTGGCTACCAATTTTTATCTTTGTTAAGGTCTCATCATCATACACATACACCCTTAAACATGCATTCTAAGACATAATAAAGCGCATATGATAAAAAATAATGATATGCGGATGGATATTTTACACTTGATCCTAGATCAAATCTCTCACTTTCTCTCTCCAGCTAGCACAAATATTTCTTCTACCCGTTACACTACACTTCTAAAGAAACCTCATTTACATGGAGGGGAATAGGTGAGAAGAGAATACAAAGAAATAGGAGGTGATAAGGCTGGACACGCAGGTCCAATTAATAAATCAAATTATTACAATTTCCAAAATCGCCCCACCCGACTAATATCCATCCGATATACATTATTCAAACATCACAACCATGTATTCATACAAGCATGTTATCAATCAATCTAATCAAATTAATTAATCTGATAATTAGTGATCATCCAATGTTCAAACAAAGATTTGATTTTGTTCGAGTCAAACTCGTATTGCGAACACGTACTCAAAGTACGATTTCTCAAATAAAATTAAATTACATGATTAAATCCAATTTAATACGTATTTAATTCTAATTCATTATTTAATTCCAAATTAAATATTACACTTTATAAAATAAACCTTTACGACTTAAATTCCAAATTTAATCGTTTCGGGTCTCAAAGCCCGATTAATATCCAATATTAATTTAATTAAAGTCCAATGGGCTTTTAATTAATTTCTTGAGGCGTGGACTTTTGGTCAACTCGGGTCAAACCCGCAACCAAAGTCCAATCCGGGAGTTACCCCATAAGCCCATAAATTAATTTAGGCCATTAGGCCCAATTAAACGTTAAAGGTTCATTAGTCGCATTTGGGCCTTTTGGAAGCGGTTTTGGGCCTAATTGGATCCAACCAATTTTGGCCTAAACCAACTTTGTACAACAAAGTCCAATAAACCCAATAACAACTTTAAAAGCCCAAATCCAATTTTAGGCCCAATAATTTATTTCAAAAATTCCAAATTTTCCAATTAAATTACCTAAAGTGTATAGCATTATTAATTACCCAAATCAAAGTTTCCAAAACACTAAATTTGTCCAATTAATCATGCTTAACATCATTAATCATGTCCAACATAATTAAATCAAAATCAAACCCAATTTCATGCTTCAAGTGTCTCGGCCAAAGGGAAAATATGCCCAAATCAAATTCAATCCAATTGAACCCAATCAAACATAAATTCAACATCCCCAAATGATTTGCAAGTCATCCAATGAACAAAAAATCAAAAATCCAAGACAATATTAGGGTTCATATTTTCGGCCATCACAAGCAAATTGGGGAAAATTGTTCCAAACACTTTTTCATCAAATTGATCTAATCAATCATCAATTAAACAACATTTAAGCATTCTAAATCATCCAATTTCATTAAACATGCTCAAAATCAAGTTTACCCAAATTTGTCATGCCCAAAATTTGGGGAAAAATGGATCCAACCAAATTTCATGAAATTGATTATGCACAACATCAATTCAACCTCATTCAAGCATACTATACTAAACAATTTAATCATTTGATGCTCAAATTGAGTTTACCCAAATTAAAGTTTTGGCCAACAATAAGCAAATTGGGGAAAATCAATCCAATTAATTTTTCTTCAAATTGATTACATATAACTCTAATTTATTCATATAAAAGCATTCTTAAACAAACAATTTGTCAAAATCATGCTTAAATCAAAAAGCCCCAAATTTTGCTAAGAACCCTAAATTCGTTTTATGCACAAATGGCTCAAGATACCATTGTTGAGTTTCAATCAAGTCCCAAGGATCATAAATCATGCATAAAAACGTTGAATACATCAAAGGAGTAAGGCGGAAACATAACTCACATTGAACGGTTTGAGATGCTAAGAACAAGAATCGTTTTCTGCCTCCCTCCAAGCTCGCAGTGGCTTCCTCATGCAATGGTGGCTGCTCGGTTTCACTGGTTTATTGTCTCTCTCCATTCGGCCATTGATGAACACCATTGAAGCTCCAAGCTTCAAGCTTCCAAAATGATTCCAAGCTCAAATTCGTTTCCCTATCACCTATGTATAACCCATGTGTGTGCTAGCACTACTCTTTTTTTTTTGCTTTCTCTTCATGATTCGGTCAAACCAGAAATTTTGGAGAAGAAATCGGCTTGAAGCGTGAGAGGGAGAAGAGAAAAGAGGAGGGAAAAGGGGTTTCATAGAAACCGATTGAGAGAAGAGAATAAAGAAAAAATGCTTTATATATTTATTTCATTTCCCAAAACAAAAAACCAATAAATAAAAGCATTTTTCATTTCAAAAGTCAAAAAGAAAAAGCCCATTAATGCCTTTTCAACACCAATCAATCACTCAAATCAAGTGACAACATGTCACATCACTCAAAGTGACATTTGATTTGACGCTTGATGTGACTAGCGATTTGACGCACGATTGACTTGCGTGCCGCACTCGAATTCGAAATGCGAATGCGCTCGCAATAATCCCGGGCTCGGGTTCGCTAATTCCAAATTAACGAATTTTCCGTCGCGTCGTAATTAAATGATTACGCCTAGCGAAATCACTATTCACGTCGCTAACGAATTAATTCTAAATTAATTCGTTCGCCCGAATTAAAATCTAATTTCAATTCCGCGTCGAAATCCAATTTCTAATAATATATCAAATATTATTTTATCGATTAATTCCAAATTAATCGTTCTCTCTCTTTAACGATATTTTATCCGAGATAAAATATCTCCGTAATTAATCCCAGATTAATTTTCTCTCTCATCGAATTAATCCCAGATTAATTTAAAGTGCGAGTCATACGTCATCGGTGAATCTTCAGGAAAGCGACCCATGAGATCTCCGGATATGTTGGCAGTAAATACGGTCGTCGGACTATCCGAATACGTAAGTCCCTTGTACTATGTTTGTACCTTTACAAGACAAGGTTGGCTTCTAGCAAAGCGCCATGCCTACCCAATTCTCCAGAAATATTCTTACAGGAATATATAGATCTGTATCAAGCGTAGTATACCGTAGTATTGTGTATATCGGCCCAGTATCGGATAGTCACGTGCTAGGGCTGGGGCTGGATAAGTGTCTGCCCCGTCCGAAGCACATGTCGGATGTCTGGTAACTAGTCTCTATAATCATATTCATGACCTGGTCATAATATCATGATTGGTTGCGCAACACTCAAGAGCACTAGTACCGTATCCTGCGTGACATCATCTCCACTATGACTGAAGTGATACTTCCGTCTTGACATCACACCCAATACACTACGACTCTCTGATAAACCCAGAAGTGGTGTACGCAGAATCGGTTAAAGCCATGTACCACCAAGACCAAAGTCTACCGATTATCGTAAGTATTAGCGATGCAAGTCTCAGGTTAAGACCAAATACACCCTCCCTGATTTCGGACTCCCATAGACACATAGTCATAATACCAATGGGATTCCGAGGGGTCTATCCAGAACGAAGCTGTTTCCCGTACCATCGGTGAAACACAACCTCCTATCGCACTTGCATAAGTATCCAATACTTAATATATGAGAACTATGATGTCGTGCCCTCACAACGCGCACAAGTGCAATACTAGCCTATTCCGCATTATCGATGTCCTGTCTCGATAATACTCCGGCTAGGGATATTTAATGATTAATCCTTTGTGGACTGATACTGTCTCATATCATCTCAATCCAGGAACTAATCATATGGACCTCTCTTCATTTATACATCTATGGTGATCTAATCACAAATGATGAGAGTTCAATTTCCTTGTCACATAGTTAATTTGTACAACAACACCGTGATCTGTACAAATAGTGACGCTATGGGTCATATTATCCAACATTATGTTCGAGTCATACGTCATCGGTGAATCTTTGGAAGTGACCCATGAGATCCCTGGATATGTTGGCAGTAAATCCGGTCGTCGGACTACCGAAACACGTGCATACCCGGTACCACACGTTCTTACCGATTTACGAGACATGTTGGCTTCTAGCAAAGCGCCGTGCCTACCCATTCTCTCCATAAAAATTCTTAAGAAATATATAATCTTTATCAGGCGTAGTATACGTAGTATTGCGTATTACGATCCAGTATCAGATGTCACATGTAAGGCCTGGGGCTGGAATAGTGTCTGCCCCGTACGAATCATATATCGGATCACAAGCAACTAGTCTTTATAATCGGATAATCATGACCTTGTCATATTATCCCGATAATTGCAACATAATAGAGAAACAGTTATGTTTCCCTACGTGATCATCATCTCTATATGACTGAAGTGATACTTCCGTTTTTACATCACAGCCAATACACTACGATTCTCAATAAACCCAGAAGAGGCATACACAGAACATGTTAAAGTCTCGGACGACCAAAACCAAAGCGTATTGATTGTCGCAAGTACTAGCGATGCAAGTCTCAAGTTAAGACCAAATACACCTACCCTGAATCGGATTCCCATAGACACATAATCATACTACCAATGGAATTCCGAGAGGTCTATCTAGAGCGAAGCTGTTCCCGTACCATCGGTAAACACAACCTCCTATCACACTTGCATAAGTATCCAATACTTAAATATATGAGAACTATGTTGTTATGCTCCCACAACACGCACAAGTGCAATATTAGTCTATTTCGCATTATCGATGTCCAGTCTCGATAATACTACTACTATGGATATTTAATGATTAAACCTTTGTGGATTGATATTGTCTCATATCTTATTAATCTGGAACTAATCATAAGGACTTTTATCATTTATATATTCAAGTAATCAAATTATAAAATGATAAAATAGCAATTTCCATTGTCCATAGTTAATTTGTTCAAAAACCACAACGTCTTTTACAAATAGTGACGTTGTGGGTTATAATTGTCCAACAGGAATCACCCTATTTGCCATAAAATTAATTTCGGCCCATTAGGCCCAATTAAATATTTAAAGGCGCATTTATTATATTTGGACTTAACGGAATGGTTTTAGACCCAATTTGGGTCCAATCCAATTGTCCTAAACCAACTTGGCCCAAACCAACCCATTAGGCCCAAACAACAAATTTAGCCCAATTCCAAATTAAAGCTTAATTAATTAATTCCAATATTCCAAATATCACAATTTATTTAATTAAAGTGTATAGCCATAATTAATTAGTTAAATTAACATTTCCAAAACACCAATTTAATTAATTAATCTGTTTTTATCATATTCAATACATGTCCAACACAATTGAAGCAAAATCAAGTCATAATCATGCTCTTAAGCTCACGGTAATTTAGGCTTTTTTATATCCAATTTTGATTTCAATCCATTAAATCACAAATCAATATACTCATACATTTTAAACACATCCAATGGTCTAAAAATCAAAATTCACCATAACATAATATGGCTCAAACTCTCGGCCTAGCTATCCACTTTGGGGAAAATTAATCTTATTATTTTTTCATAAATTAATCTTGCATAACTCTAAGTTATCATAATCTAAGCATACTCAAACAATCAATTTGAGTTTATGAACCCTAATTCAAGTTTATGAACCCTAATTCAAGTTTATGAACCCTAATTCATTTCATACTTAATTTGTCTCTGATACCATTATTGGGTTCTCTAAGAACATGTCTATGATCAATTAAGCATAAAACATGTGAATACTCGAAGTAAGATTGTAGAAAAATACTTACAATGATCGGTTATATGGATGCGTAGACAACAAAAATTTGCTCCTTTGAGAAGTGCCCAAGCTCTCCTTTGATTTGTATGGTTGAGCTCCAAGCTTTGAATTGAATTCCAAACTCAAGGGATTGTTTCCCTATCACCTTTGTTGACTCTTTATGCTAGCTTAGGAAGAAAATTGTAACAAAATTCTTCCCTTGGTTATTTGTTGTTCTCGGCAAAATGAGAATTGAGAGAGGGAGAGAGGCTTTCACGGTGAAGAGAAGAAAAAGAGAGCGAAGTGTTTTTGATTTTCCAAAAATCAAAGACATATACCAAATTCAAGTTAGTAAAATGTCACTCACCTTTTCATAATTAAAATAAGAAAGTTTGTAAATCAAGCCATCACCAACTAACAACTTCCATCAAATAAAGTGATGATATTGACTTGTGATGTGACTTGATGTGGGCCCCACTTTAATTTAAAATCCGAGTGGGCCCACAAACACATTCCGGGCTCGGGTTCGTTAATTCCAAATTAACGAATTTTCCGTTACAACTTAATTAAATCAAATTTAATTAAATAATAATGCCTTGCAAAATTATTACGAAAGTCGCTCACGTACGTATTAATTCTAAATTAATTCGTTTCGCCCGAATTAAAATCTAATTTTAATTCCGCTATGAAATCTAATTTCATTTAAATATCGAATATATTATTTTATAGATTAATTCTAAATTATCATTCTCTCTCTTCTATTTGAACTTTATCCTAGATAAATTCTTTCCGTAATTATTCCTAGATTAATTTTCTCTCTCTCTCATAATTAATCACAGATTAATTTTGTTCGAGTCATACGTCATCGGTGAATCTTCGGGAAGCGACCCATGAGATCCATGGATATGTTGGCAGTAAATCCGGTCATCGGACTATCCGACCATGTGCGTACCTCGTACCACATTCTTACCAATTTACAAGACATGGTTGGCTTCTAGCAAAGCGTCGTGCCTACCCAATTCTTCAGAGAATATTCTTTTAAGGAATATATATAATCTATAACAGGCGTAGTATACAAAGTATTGTGTATTAAGATCTAATATCAGATGTCACATGCTAGGCCTAGGGTTGGAATAATATCTGCCCCGTACGAAGAATATATCGGATCACTAGCTACCTAGTCTCTTTAATCGGATAATCATGACCTTGTCATATTATCCCGATAGTTGCAAAATAATAGAGTACCAGTTCGGTATCCCTGCGTGATCATCATCTTCATATGATTGAAGTGATACTTCCATCTTGACATCACACTCATACACTACGATCTCAATAATCCTAGAAGAGGCGTACACAGAACCTGTTAAAGCCCTGGATGACCAAAACCAAAGTATATTGATTGTCGCAAGCATTAGCGATGCAAGTCTCAGGTTAAGACCAAATCCACCTACCCTGATTCGGATTCCCATAGACACATAGTCATACTACCAATGAGATTCCGAGGGGTCTATCCAGAGTGAAACTATTCCCGTACCATTGGTAAACAGAACCTCCTATTACACTTGCATGATTATCCAATAACCAAATATATGAGAACTATGTCGTTACGCTTCCATAATGCGCACAAGTAAAATACTAGCTTTTCGCATTATCGATGTCCAGTCTCGATAATACTATGACATACCTGAAGCATTGGGCCTCTTGGCCTCTTGGGCTTCCCTAGCTTCCTTGGCTTTCAAGGATCTGCAGTCTTTCTTCCAATGACCCTTCTTTCCACAAAAGAAACATTTCCTTTTTCCTTTTTTCTTCTCCACCTTACCATTGGCCTTTAGGTGATCTGGAGCCTTGGCCTTGCCCTTATTTTTCTTTGGGCCTCGTGGCTCAGGTCCGTATCCGTAAGCATGATGGAGGTTTTAAGCTCAGGTTTCAAGTCCTTCTCTGCTTGCTTTATCAGATTATGCAGTTCTGCTAAAGTAGCTTCTTTATCAGACATATGAAACTGCATAATAAAGTTAGAGAATTCTTTTGGTAAGGACTGAAGAATTAGATCGTGACCTATCTCATGATCCATGATGAACCCGAGGTTGGCCAATTTTTCAATGTGGCCAATCATCTTAAGCACATGTCCACTAATAGATTATTCCATATACCTTGTTTGGAATAAGGCACATGACACTTGGAATCTCACGGTATGAATGAAAGTTGCATACAACTCCTTCAAGGGAAAGATGATGGTTTGAGCATCCATATCTTCGTGAGTTTTCTGAAGTTCGTCCGACATAGAGCCAAGCATTATGCAAACTGCTTGCTCATCATTATCGACGTGTTTCTTCCAAGCATCAAATGTACTTCTTCAGCATCTTCTGCGGGTTCAGGGGGAAATGGTCTTTCAAGAACATAGAAAATCTTTTCCTGTCGTAAGATAATTTTAAGGTTTCTAAACCACTCATTGTAGTTGTCCCCTTTGAGCTTATGCTCATCAAAGATGGAACAAAGTGATACTCTGTTTGCCATTTGAATATTTGTGAAATATTTTAACCCACATGTTAAGAGAAAATGTTAAAATTAGGAATATGTTTTCATTAATGTTTCATAATAACATGGGCTTTTAATATTATGAACTTGCTCCCACTCAATTATTTTAAATTTTAAGAAAATCGCATCAACCCCAATATGATGGATTTCTTGTGGGCAAGGATCTCATTTTCATCATTTCATAACTCCGACTAGGGCCGGTCTGTTAGGTTTATTCTAGGTCCCAAGATCAAACAAGCAATGAAATACATGTGTGAACACATCAACGGAGGTAGCGGAATACTCACATTGATCGGTTGAGAGATGCGGCAAGCAACAAAACTTGAAAAACCTTACTGCATTGGGCGTGACTGCAGTGAATTCACTCACTGTTTTGGGCGTGAAGATGGTCCTTCGTCAAGCTCCAAGCTTCGTCGAACGGATCCCGCTCATGGGAACCTCCCAAACACCTTCGCAAGTCTCGTAAGTGTGCTAGCACTTGTGTTTTTGCATCAAAACACACTCATGCTTCCCTATTGATCACGGCAGTGAGCTGAAATGGAAGAAGAAAGAGAGCCCTTTTGGGCGTGAGATGTGAGAGAGAAAATGGAGAAAAAATGTGTTAATGTTAGTCAAAGCATTTTCCAAAATGCTTTATATATTTTTCCAAGAAAATATATTAAAACAATTACCAAATAAATATAAAATAATCAAAAGGTAAATGTCTCACCAACTAACACTATTTCACCAAAACACGTCACTATTCATTTTCACTTTATTAAAGTGACTTGATTGTGTCAATCACTCAATCAATCAATCACATCAATCAATCATCACATCACTTAAAGGGACTTTTGATTTGACGCTTGATGTGACTTGCGTTGCCGCACTCGAATTCGAAATATGAATGCGCTCGCAATCACACTCGGGCTTGGGTTCACTAATTCTCAATTAGCAAATTTTCCATCGCGTCGTAATTAAATGATTACGCCTAGCGAATTCACTATTCACGTCGCTAACGAATTAATTCTAAATTAATTCGTTCGCCCGAATTAAAATCTAATTTTAATTCCGCGTCGAAATCTAATTTCGTTTAATATATCGAATATATTAATTTACCGATTAATTCCAAATTAATCATTCTCTCTCTTTAGACGATATTTTATCCCAGATAAAATATCTCTGTAATTAATCCTAGATTAATTTTCTCTTTCTTCTATATAATCCCAGATTATTAATGAGTGCGAGTTATGCGTCATCGGTGCATTATCGGGAAGCGACCCATGAGACTCCCGGATAAGTTGGTAGTAAATACGGTCGTCGGAGTATCCGAATCACGTACGTACCAAGTACTACGTTCTACCGATTTACGAGACAAGATCGGCTTCTAGCAAAGTACGAAGTCTACCAATTCTCCGGTCATATTCATCTAAGAATATTTAAGATCTATATCAAGCGTAGTATACCAAGTATCGTGTATATCGGCCCAGTATCGGATAGTCACGTGCTAGGCTGGGGCTGGATAAGTGTCTGCCCCGTCCGAAGCACATGTCAGATGTCTGGTAACTAGTCTCTATAATCGGATATACATGACCTTGTCATAATATCCCGATGGCCGGCCAGCACTTAAAGAACTAATACCGTATCCTACGTGACATCATCTCCACTATGACTGGATTGATACTTCCGTCTTGACATCACACCCAATACTCTACGATTCTCAATATACCCAGCATTGGTGTACACAGAACCGGTTAGAGTCCTAGACGACCTCAACTAAAGCATATTGATTGTCGTAAGCATTAGCGGTGCAAGTCTCAGGTTAAGACCATACACACCTACCCAGATGTCGGACTCCCATAGACACATAGTCATAATACCAATGGGATTCCGAGGGGTCTATCCAGAGCGAAGCTGTTTCCCGTACCATCGGTGAAACACAACCTCCTATCGCACTTGCATGAGTATCCAATACCCAAATATATGAGAACTATGCTGTTGTGCCCTCATTATCGATGTCCAGTCTCGATAATACTACGACTATGGATATTTAATGATTAATCCTTCGTGGACTGATACTGTCTCATATCATCTCAATCCAGGAACTAATCTTATGGACCTCTCTTCATTTATATATCTAAGGTTATCTAATCACAAATGATGAGAGCGCAATTTCCTTGTCACATAGTTAATTTGTACAACAACACTATGATCTGTACAAATAGTGACGCTATGGGTCATATTATCCAACACGGTCGTTATAAAATATGATAATTAGGTAGGTTCCCAACCAATTTATGATAAAAAATCACAATTCCTTGATCATTGGGTTGGGCAAGCAAACATGCCATAACTTATGCTAGTCCTTGTGGACACCCAATCTTTACCACTAAGTTATAAGACCACGCCTAATGGTCGCTGCGTCTTATGACTCAGAAAAGTCAAACCATTGTCAATAGTACGATTTAGGGAAAAATTGGTATTGGTCAGTCTGGTAAAGTCTAGTCCTGCTAATACGGTTTAAGCTCTTTGGGTCTATACTTTACAATGGGAGGTAAATTTTAGACTTTAATTATTATTGAGGATTTTATCAAGTTTAAGTGAAAAACTATCAAATGGATTCCTCCATTGAAAATTCCCCAGAATGAGGGTGGAGCGAACTCTCTTAAATACCCTTACCTCTTAGACTTTTATTGCCTTGGTGACAGGAATAAACAATATATCCTCCAAATTAGTCGAACACTTTAAATATGCTTTAAGGTAAGCTTTGAGTAAATGATTATCTAGATGTCTTCACAGCTTTTCCTTTTGGCTATAAAAAGGTAGTGAGTGAAGGAAGACAGCAAATCATTATCTAACTCTAGTAATACCTTTGGTTAAATTAACTTTAGTTTGGAAAGTTTTATTAACCCCTTGGTCCAACCCACTTGTATCTTTTATAATGTCTTTTATTATAAACAAGTGATTTATATTTATTAGCCTTAAAGGTAATAAATCTCAAAGTTCATCACGGAATAATTACTTAGCTAAGGGATAAGCAATACACTCTCTATTTCTTAGAAAGTCTCTAGATGCTTGCACCCTAAAATAATCATGTCAATTCTAATCATACATAGAATCATCAAGCATATGAGTTTTAATATGTTGGAATTATTTTAGGGATTAAATAACTTTGATTAATATTTAATTATGATATTGCATTTTATTTTATTCAAATAAATTTACTATTCAAATTTTTCTGCAAAGCTGTGAACTTTAAATGCAATTTCATAATTCAAATCTTAACCAAATCATGCAAAACTTGTGCCTAAAATTAATTTCAGTGTGTTAGCTTTCCAACGCGATTTTAAACACCCAATTTCGAGTTAAAATGAGAGAGAACTAATCAAAACAAAAACGGCGCGCTGATACTACTGTTGGGAAGCGGCCGCGAGTGCTCAGCGGAAAAAAAAAAAATTATTATGCCGCTTTCCCATTACCCAAGACCCATTTGTTTTGATTATTATATAAGCCAAGGCATGCTACTATATATTCTAAGAATAAAACTCATAAAACATTCAAAGAACATAAACCTAAACATGCTAACTATCATAAGAACTCTAATTAAAATAAAGAAAGAAAAAGACTTACTTAAACCGAAGACTCCTCAGTCCTCCCTCCAATCTACAAGCTTTTCTCGAACTCAACAAGCTCTTCCACATTCCAAAGATCCACCCAAGTGTGTGGCCTCCAAAGATGCATACACCAAAGCCAAAACTCAACGGCAAGACTACGCCTTGAGTGCACGGGTATTTTGCCCTTGGTGCTAGCCTAGGCAAATACCTCAAAACTTTGAACTCGAGGTTCCTCTAATAAATTAGACTTAAGGATCCTCAAAATCAGTGGCTTACTCTTAAACTTTAGAGTTGCTCACTTATATAAACCTAAGATATTAAATGTTTTGGTGTAGCCAATTTGTAAAGAATTCTTTTGGTTTATATAGTGCTCCAAAGACAACAAAATTAATAAGAATCCGATGTGGGATAAAATCTAATTTAATCTTAGCCATTTGATCTTAATTTACCGGTTTAATGAGATTATAAAACCCTAATGAGAGTTGGGCGAATTGGAATTCAAAACAAATAAAACAATTACTATTCATGTTACTATTCATGTGAATAGTATTTTTTTTATTCCAATTCCCAAAGTGCCCCTATCGTCATTCACCAATCCCTAAGCCACTATGGAACCTCATAAATGATATGTTCAATAATTAAACACATTGAACCATTTATGAACAATTCCTACAGCAATCATATATGCTGTTATATTTATATTGTGCACTGTTAACCATTGATTTCGACTTTGTTGTGTGTGACCTTTTGGGTTCCCCTCAAGTTTGACATGAAATGAATCATGATAATTTAATCGAACATAAATTTGTTGGACAATTATGACCCATAGCGCACTATTTGTAAAAGACATTGTGGGTTTTGTACAAATTAACTATGTGATAATGGAAATTATTATTTTATCATTTTTTAATTAGATTACTTAAATATATAAATGATAAAAGTCCTTATGATTAGTTCCGGATTATAAGATATGAGACAGTATCAATCCACGAAGGTTTAAACATTAAATATCCCTAGTCGTAGTATTATCGAGACTGGACATCGATAATGCAGAATAGACTAGTATTGCACTTGTGCGTGTTATGGAAGCGTAACAACATAGTTCTCATATATTTAAGTATTGGATACTTATACAAGTGTGATAGGAGGTTGTGTTTACCGATGGTACGGGAACAGTTTCGCTTTGGATAGACCCCTCGAAATCCCATTGGTAGTATGACTATGTGTCTATGGGAATCCGCATCAGGGTAGGTGTATTTGGTCTGAACCTGAGACTTACATCGCTAATACTTGCGACAATCAATACGTTTTGGTTTTGGTCGTCCGGGACTTAACAGGTTCTAAGTACGCCTCTTCTGGGTTTATTGAGAATCGTAGTGTATTGGGTGTGATGTCAAGTCAGAAGTATCACTTCAGTCATATGGAGATGATGATCACGCAGGGATAAAGAACTGATTCTCTATTATGTTGTAACTATCGGGATAATAGGACAAGGTCATGATTATCCGATTATAGAGATTAGTTGCTTGTGATCCGATATATGCTTCGTATGGGACAGACACTATTCCAGCCCCAGGCCTTGCATGTGACATCAGATACTGGATCGCAATACGCAATACTACGTATACTACGCATGTTATAGATAATATATTCCTTAAAGAATATTTCTGGAGAATTGGGTAGGCACGGTGCTTTACTAGAAGCCAACCATGTCTTGTAAATCGGTAAGAACGTGGTACCGGGTACGCACGTATTCAGATAGTCCAACGACTGAATTTACTGCCAACATATCTAGGGATCTCATGGGTTACTTCTCAAAGATTCACCGATGACGTATGACTCGAACATAATTAATCTAGGATTAATTACGGCGAGAATTTATCTGTGATAAAATTCGAATAGAAGAGAGAGAATGATTAATTTAGAATTAATCGATTAAATAATATATTCGATATATTAAATGAAATTAGATTTCATAACAGAATTAGCATTGGATTTTAATTCGAGCGAACGAATTAAGTCAGAATTAATTCGCGAGCGACATTCGTAATAATTTTGCAAGCCATTATTATTTAATTAAATTGGATTTAATTTCGTCGCGACGGAAAATTCGTTTAATCGGATTAAGCGAACCCGAGCCCAAAGTGTGTTGAGCAAGCCACTTGAATTTTGAATTAAAGTGGGTCCCACCAACTTACATCACTTGTCCATCAAGTGTCAAAGTTGATAGATGGGAGTAGTTGGAGGCATTAAATGTATTTTTCCCTCCAAAACTTTGCTTAGCCTTTTGGTAAAGCATATACCAAAATTTGGTTTTGACTTTTTCATAAGTGGTAATTGATTTTAGAAATCAAAATATCAAAAACCATAACTCTCTCCTCTCCCCTCCCTTTGCCGTGAACTACAAAGAACCAATGGAAGAATTTTGTTGCAATTTTCTTCCAAAGCAAGCACTTAAATAATCATACAAAGGTGATAGGGAAACATCCTTTGAGTTTGGAATTCAAAAGATCAAGCTTGGAGCTCAACATACAATCAAATGAGAGCTTGGAGCAACTTCAAAGGAGGCAAATTTTTGTTGTCTACACATCCTACCTAGCCGATCAATGTAAGTTATTCCGCAAACTTCGTTGAGTATTCACACATCTTTTATGCTTAATGATCATGGATTTGTTCTTAGAGAACCCAACAATGGTATTAGAGCTTATTTAAGCATGAAATTGATTAGGGATTATAATCTTGAATTTGGGTATTTTTGCTTGGAGCATGATTTTATCAAATTGATTGTTTGAGTATGCTTAGATTATGATATTTAAGAGTTATGTATGATTAATTTTATGAAAAAATTAATTAGATAACTTTTCCTAAATTATTTGGCTTGGTCGAATACATGATGAATCCTAAGCTCATGGTGATTTTGATTTTTTGGACCATTTGATGTGTTTAATATGCTTGGATATATTGATTTGTGATTTAATTTGATTGAAATCAAAATTGATGAAAAATCCCATGAAAACCGTGAGTTGAGGAGCATGTTAATGACTTGATTTTGTTTCAATAATGTTGGACATGTATTGAAAATTTTAAAGCATGATTAATTAATTAAATTGTTGTTTTTGAAATGTTAATTTAAATAATTAATTATGGCTATACACTTTAATTAAATAAATTGTGATATTTGGAATATTAGAATTTAATTAATTAGGCTTAATTTGGAATTGGGCTAAGATTGTTATATTTGGGCCTTATGGGCTTGGTTGGGCCAAGTTGGTTTTGGACAATTGGATTGGATCCAAATTGGGCCTAAAACCATTCCATAAAGTCCAAATGAAAGTAATGGACCTTTTTAATTTTAATTGGGCCTAATGGGCCAAAATTAATTTTATGGCAAATACGGTGATTCCTTAATTGGGCCTTGGCATTTGGGTTTGACCCATATTGGCCAAAGCCCATGCCTTAAGAAATTAATTAAAATCCCATTGGAATTTAGTTAAATTGACATGGATGTTAATTGGCCTTTGAGACCCATTAAGATTAGATTTAGAATCTAAGTCTTAAAGGCACATTAAAAGTGTAATTATTTAATTTGGAATTAAATAAGAATTAGTATTGAATACAAATTAAATTGGATTTAAAATTGTAGTTCGGTATAATTCAAGAATACGCACTTTGAGTACTTATTCTTAAAACGAGTTGGACTCGCGCAAATCAAATCGTTGTTTGAACATTGGATGATCACTTAATTCAAAGATTAATTAATTGGATTAGATTGATTGAATAACATGCTTTGTGTGAATACATGGATGTATTGTATGAATAATGTATATCGGATGGATATTGGATGGGTGAGGGCAATTTTGGAAATTATTGTAATAAATTTAGAATTTATTAAATTGGACCTGCGTGTCCAGCCTTTATCTCTTGACTCTTTGTAATTATCTTCTCACCAATTCCCCTCAATGTTAATGAGGTTTCTTTATTGTATTATGTAATTGGGTAGAATTTAGAATAGTGCTAGCCGGGGAGAGGAATTGAATGATTTGTTCTAGGAACAATTTGTGAGATATCCATCCGCATATCATTATTAATTTATTTATCGCACCTTATTATGCTTTTAGAATGCATGTTTAAGGGTGTATGATGAGACCTAATCAAAGATAATTAATTGGTTGCCAATTACACGAAAAAACCTCAATCAAATATTAACTGTTTTCCTTCCATTGAATAGTTCTTTCTCAAGATCCAAGATTGGCATTGGTTTGTTGGCCAAAGTCAAGATCAATGTCCATCGCGGATGTGTTTGAACCATGAAAGCTTTGTTCCATATCGCATGTCTTGGGCAATTTGTGATTTGTTGGCCAAAGTCAAGGTTATTTCTTGTTCATCGACATGGATTACGAAGTTTTCCAAGGTCAATGGGTCCCGCTTAACTGGAATCATTAAGCTTGTTGAGCCAAAGCCAAGGCATAGTTGATTCAGAGGAAAAGGTAGTAAAAAAATATATTGGATATATTGGCATATATATTGTACATATGTTTCGGACTTGGAGGTCCACCTACAGGATCTAGGAATTGGATGAGATCCATTTGATCTTAGAGATCTACCTAGCTAAATACCATACAGCTTGTTGGCCAAAGTCAAGGTTGTGTGTTATTTAACGGGATCCTAGCCCACTAAGAAACTAGGTTTCCCGAGTACTCAACAGAGGGTTAGAGGCTCGCCGAAAAATAATGGGAGGCTAGTATTGAATTTGCAATTTCATTCAAATACTTGCCAATAAGCGCTTTCAAATTATTTCGTCAATTATATATATTTATTAGTTGGACTAATATTTTATTATTGTTTTTGTAACAGTTGGACTGTACCCAAAAATCGTTAATTGAACTGTTAGACTATTGCAATTAAGATGACTGGAAAGATCGGGGTTAGAGACATTATCATGGGCGAAAATGTCTTTAATGGTACGAACTTTCCTGACTGGGATATGAACCTCCGGATTGTCCTGGGGGCTGAGAGGATGCTTTATACGATAGAGAGACCTCTCGGGCCTAAGCCCGGAAATGAGCAGCCACTTGTGCTTGAGCTTTAGAATAATCAAAGCGATGACAACTCAACTGCTCAATCTGTCATGCTCGCTGCGATAAACCCTCAATTTTGTCGCAAAATAAAGGATTTGATCCATATACTATGATTGAAAAATTGAATGACCTTCATCGATCTAACCTTAGATCGCAAAGGTATGAATTACAGAATAAGCTTTTTCGCTCTCGAATGTCAGAGGGTACATCTGTCGAGCACCATGTGTCGCAGATGATTGCTGACATTAATCAGCTGGGTCAGCTAGGCATAACCTTTGAGGCTGAGACTTCTATAGATTTGATCTTGCAGTCTCTTCCTGACAGCTGGACCGGGTTCATCATGAACTACAATATGATGAACCAAGACCATACTCTTGGAGAGCTGATAGCAATGCTGCGTGAAGCATAAAAAGAGCTTCTGAAGGGCAAAAAGCGCGAGGCACATTTCCTTTCAATATCTCAGTCTCCCAAGGCTTGGCCGAAGGCTACTAGAGGTGTAAAGTAGAAGAAGAATAAGAAGGACAAGGCCAAATCGTCAAAGTCTTCTGGGAAGGCAAATGACAAATCCCAAGATGTATGCCTGCAGTGTGGCAAACGGGGTCACTGGAAGCGTGACTGTCGTGAATACAAGGCACACATGAAGGAAATCAAAGCGGGTAAGGCACCGGCTTCAAGTATATTTGTTATAGAAATAAACATGTATACTTCTAGTTTAATAATTGGATTTTGGATTCTGGTTGTGGTACTCATATATGTACTGATGTGCAGGATCTGCAGATTAGTAGGAGAATGGCCTCAGGAGAGATAGACCTCCGAGTTGGAAATGGGACTAGAGTCGCCGTTTTGGATGTTGGGACTTATATTTTGAAACTGCCCTCGGGGCATGTACTTAATCTTTCAGACTGTTATTATGTACCTAGTTTGACTAGGAATATTATATCTGTATCTTTATTAGCCCAATGTGGGTATACTTTTGTTTTTAGAAACTCTGGGTGTTTTATGTATAAAAATGATATGGAGATATGCAGTGCTGATGTGAATAATGGTCTTTATATTTTGAATATAAATCAATCTCAAACATATAATGTAACAAACAAAAGGCTTAAACTAAGTAACAAAAATGAAACTTATATGTGGCATTGTCGTCTGGGACACATTAACAAGACTCGCATATCCACACTTTCGAAGAGTGGGTACTTGGACGAATTTTATCCAAATTCATATGACGTCTGCGAATTTTATTTATTAGGGAAAATTCCTAAAACACCTTTTAGCGGTAAAGGTGCACGTGCCACTGAACTGTTAGCCCTCATTCATAGTGACGTATATGGGCCCATGTCTAGCCAGGCTAGAGGGGGATATGAATATTTTGTAACCTTTACGGATGATCCATCACGCTATGGTTATGTGTATCTTATGAGACACAAGTCGGAAACCTTTCAGAAATTCAAAGAGTTTCGACACGAAGTAGAAAACAAACCGGCAAAAGTATTAAAACATTACGGTCGGACCGTGGTGGAAAATACTTGAGCAATGAGTTTCTAGATTACTTGAAAGAGTATGGTATTCTTTCACAGTGGACTCCTCCCGGAACACCTCAATTGAACGGTGTGTCCGAACGGAGAAACCGAACTTTGTTGGACATGGTAAGGTCGATGATAGGTCCCATATAGCTACCTATTTCCTTCTGGGGATATGCATTGAACAGTGCAATACTTATTTTGAATAAGGTTCCGTCAAACTAACTATGTGATGGTCACTGGGTTGCGGTTAAGAACACCCTTAAGTATCTTAGACGAACTAGGGATGCATTCTTAATCCATGGAGATGGAGAACTTGAGGTAACTGAGTTTACCGATGTAAGTTTCCAAACCGATAAATGTTGGATAATATGACCCATAGCGTCACTATTTGTACAGATCACGGTGTGTTGTACAAATTAACTATGTGACAAAGGAGATTGCACTCTCATCGTTTGTGATTAGATCACCATAGATGTATAAATGAAGAGAGGTCCATATGATTAGTTCCTGGATTGAGAATGATATGAGACAGTATCAGTCCACGAAGGATTAATCATTAAATATCCCTAGCCGGAGTATTATCGAGACATGACATCGATAATGCGGAATAGGCTAGTATTGCACTTGTGCGCGTTGTGAGGGCACAACGGCATAGTTCTCATATATTTAAGTATTGGATACTTATGCAAGTGTGATAGGAGGTTGTGTTTCACCGATGGTACGGGAAACAGCTTCGCTCTGGATAGACCCCTCGGAATCCCATTGGTATTATGACTATGTGTCTATGGGAGTCTGACATCAGGGTAGGTGTATTTGGTCTTAACCTGAGACTTGCACCGCTAATGCTTACGACAATCAATATACTTTAGTTGAGGTTGTCTAGGACTCTAACCGGTTCTGTGTACGCCAACTGCTGGGTATATTGAGAATCGTAGAGTATTGGGTGTGATGTCAAGACGGAAGTATCACTTCAGTCATAGTGGAGATGATGTCACGCATGATACGGTATTAGTGCTCTTAAGTGTTGCGCAACCATCGGGATATTATGACTAGGTCATGCATATCCGATTATAGAGACTAGTTACCAGACATCCGACATGTGCTTCGGACGGGGCAGACACTTATCCAGCCCCAGCCCTAGCACGTGGCTATCCGATACTGGGCCGATATACACAATACTTGGTATACTACGCTTGATACAGATCTTAAATATTCTTAGATTGATATGTCCGGAGAATTGGGTAGACTTGGTGCTTTGCTAGAAGCCAACCTTGTCTTGTAAATCGGTAAAACGTAGTACTTGGTACTCACGTGTTCGGATAGTCCGATGACCGATTTGACTACCAACATATCCGGGGATCTCATGGGTCGCTTCCCAAAGATTCACCGATGACGTATGACTCGTACTTTTATTAATCTGGGATTAATATGATGAGAGAGAAAATTAATCTGGGATTAATTACAGAGATATTTTATCTGGGATAAAATATCAATTTAAAGAGAGAGAATGATTAATTTGGAATTAATCGATTAATTAATATATTTGATATATTAAACGAAATTGGATTTCGACGCGGAATTAAAATTAGATTTTAATTCGGGCGAGCGAATTAATTTAGAATTAATTCGTTAGCGACGTGAATAGTGATTTCGCTAGGCGTAATCATTTAATTACGACGCGACGGAAAATTCGTTAATTTAGAATTAGCGAATCCGAGCCCGAGATTATTTGCGAGCGCATTCGCATTTCGAATTCGAGTGCGGCACGCAAGTCAAATCAAGCGTGAAATCATTAGTCGCATCAAGCGTCAAATCACTTGTCACTTTGAGTGATGTGACTTGACAACTTGATTGAGTTGACTTGATGTGATGAGTGATGTGTGTGGTTGGCAATTAAAGCCAAATGTGTTTGAAATGAATTGGATTTAATTCAAGTGTATTAGATGCATTAAAAACAACACAAAAACCGTATACAATTATTACACACACTTTCCCTCCTCTCTCTCCTCTTCTTCTTCCTCTCATCACTCACGCCATTTTCTGTTTCAAAAGAGGCAGTGAACTACCGAATTTAACAAAGGAAAATGGAGGGAAGCAAGTGCGTTTTGTGGCAAAACAAAAGTGCTAGCACACTCCGGGATCAATGCGAAGGTGATAGGGAAGTCCACCCATGAGCCGGGATTCAAATGATGAAGCTTGGAGCTTCAAATCTTGAAGACAATGGGCGAAATTCACTATTCACAACAGCCCACTGCCTTGCAAAAGTGAGCAGAATTTCGAAAATTTTGTTGCCCAAATCGTCGCTCAACCGCTCGATGTAGTATTCCGCACTTCCGTCGTTGTATTCACTTATGATTCATGCTTGAGTTTTGATCTTGGGACCAATAGAAACTCCAACAATAAAGACGACTATAAGTCGCAATCTGGGTCCATATTTTGTTTGAAAAACGAAGCAGTAAGCGGGAAATCTTACCAGCAATAGACTGTTGCCGATTCAACAACAGAAGCGGAATATATTGCTGCAGCTGAAATAGCAAAAGAGTCTGTTTGGATTCATAAATTCCTAATTGGATTAGGAGTAGTTTCGTTAGCAGCTGAGCTCGTTTCATTGTATTGTGACAATAACAGGCCTATAGCACAGGCTAAGGAACTGCAGTCTCATCAACGATCCAAGCATGTTCTTCGACATTTCCATCTGATTCACGAGATAATACATCGTGGTGATGTGAAGATTGAGAAGGTTGCATCAGAGGACAACATTGCAGATCCGCTGCCGAAAGCTATTCCTCAGCAAAAGTTTGAGCGACATGTACATAGTTCAGGTGTTAGATACTTGAGTGACTAACTATAAGCCAAGTGGGAGATTGTTGGACAATTATGACCCATAGCGTCACTATTTGTAAAAGTGTTAAGTTTTTCTAAGGTCCCATGATCAAACAAGACATGAAATAATGCGTGAATACACCAACGAAGATATCGGAATACTTACATTGGTTGGTAGAGTCGATTTGAAGACAAATGAACCCAAAAAACGCACTGCCATGTAAGCTTACTGCATGCAGTCCACTGCCTCCAAAAACAGAATTTTGAGATGAGAAACGCAGCTCCTAGCTTCGTTGGATGGATCCCGGCTCATGGTCGAACCTCCCTACCACCTTCGCAAGACTTGTAAGTGTGCTAGCACTTGAATTTTCACCATGAAAATCCACTCTTGCTTCCCTATTGTTCACGCCCAAACTGGTTCAAAACCAGTGAAGAACAGCCACTGTTTTGGCGTGAGAGAGATGAGAGAGTTGAATGATTTTTTTTTGTTACAAAAAATCAATTTATATTTATGCCATAATATTTATTAAATTAATAATAAACTTATGACACAAATCATGCAATGGCTTAGAGTGTCAAACACTCAATTTCCATGCAAAACTATTGAGTGCATTGTACACTATCTCCATGCATGCATTAGAATTAAATAATGCATAATATGACATGTGTCATGTGGGCCCCACACGTTTCCAAATGAAAGTGGGCCCACGTGCACTCACGCGTTCGGGTTCGATATTTCCGAAATACCGAACTTACGTCGCGCGTTAATTAAATCGAATTTAAACAAATAATTGCGCCTAGCGAAATTATTATTTACGTCGCTAACGAATTAATTCTAAATTAACTAGTTTGCCCGAATAAAATCTAATTTTAATTCCGCGTCGAAATCTAATTTCGTTTAATATATCGAATATTTAATTTACCGATTAATTCCAAATTAATCGTTATCTCTCTCTAGACGATATTTTATCCTAGATAAAACATCCTCGTAATTAATCCTAGATTAATTTTCTCTCATCTATATAATCCCAGATTATTCAAGAGTGCAAGTTGTGCGTCATCGGTGGATTATCGGGAAGCGACCCATGAGATCTCCGGATAAGTTGGCAGTAAATACGGTCTTCGGAGTATCCGAATCACGTACGTACCAAGTACTACGTTCTACCGATTTACGAGACAAGGTCAACTCCTAGCAAAGCACCAAGTCATCCAATTCTCCGGACATATCCTTTTAAGAATATTTAAGATCTATATCAAGCGTAGTATACTAATGTATTGTGCATATCTGCCCAGTATCGGATAGTCACGTGCTAGGGCTGGGGCTGGATAAGTGTCTGCCCCGTCCGAAACATATCGGATGTCTGGTAACTAGTCTCTATAATCGGATATCATGACCTGGTCATAATATCACGATTGGATGCGCATCACTTAAGAGCACTAATACCGTATCCTGCGTGACATCATCTCCACTATGACTGGAGTGATACTTCCGTCTCGACATCACATCCAATACACTACGATTCCTGATAAACCCAGAAGAGGTGAACACAGAACCAGTTAAGATCCCCCAACCACCAAAACCAAAGTTTACCGATTGTCGCAAGTATTAGCGATGCAAGTCTCAGGTTAAGACTATACACACCTACCTTGATTTCGGCCTCCCATAGACACCTAGTCATAATACCAATGGGATTCCGAAGGGTCTATCCAGAGCGAAGCTGTTTCCCGTACCATCGGTGAAACACGACCTCCTATCGCACTTGCACAAGTATCCAATACTTATATATATGAGAACTATGCCGTTGTGCCCTCACAACGCGCACAAGTGCAATACTAGCCTATTCCGCATTATCGATGTCCAGTCTCGATAATACTACGGCTAGGGATATTTAATGATTAATCCTTCGTGGACTGATACTGTCTCATATCATCTCAATCCAGGAACTAATCATAGGGACCTCTCTTCATTTATATATCTATGGTGATCTAATCACAAATGACGAGAGTGCAATTTCCTTGCTACATAGTTAATTTGCTACAGCAACACAATGATCTGTGCAAATAGTGACGCTATGGGTCATATTTTCCAACAATCTCCCACTTGGCACATAGCCAGTCACTCGAGTGTCCTACACCCGAACTATGTAAGGTTCGCTCAAATTGCTGAGGAAAGGTTTTCGTCAGCGGATTTGTTTGATTATCGTTTGACGCGATTTATACGATCATCACATCGCCACGATGTATGATCCGAACGAATCAGATGATATAGAAGTATATATCTGGATCGTCGATGAGACCTTTAATTCCTTAGCTTGTGCTGACGCCTAGCTCAGCTGCTAACAGAACTATATCTAATCTAATTAGATTTATTTTTGATCCAAATGGCTTCTATTGCTGCCTCAGCTGCAGCAATAATCCGCATTTGTTGTTTATTCGGCAACAGTTATCATGCTTGGAAGATTTCCAGCTCACTGTCCCGTTATTCAAACTTTATAGTACCGCAGTATTTAATCGTTTGGAAACTTGCTGCAGTGATCCCAGTCACTTCAAGTTCTCTTCTCCATAGTAAAAGATAGCATCTTTAGTTCTCAGAGATACTAACAGATGTTCTTAACTTCAATCCAGTGACTATCACTTGGATTGACCCGATTGTGACTCCATATGCTCGAAGCGTATGAGACACCAATACAAGTACATTTTATATGTACAATTTCCCAGAGAGTGTTAACAAACTCCAAATCTATCCCAGTAGATCTTTATTCCTTGAATAAAGGTTGTTACTCCCCAGAATTCTACGGAGAATTTCTATGAAAGAATATTTATGAAAGCCAAGCTTTCACCAATTGCTTTATGGGAATTTCACTATTAGTGCAATCTCCCACTAACCTCCTTA
>SKCR01002333.1:0-27532 GCA_019454045.1 Zanthoxylum bungeanum | reverse complement strand
GACATGCTCTCCAATTTATTATGTCTATTAGGTGGTTTATATATTCCCCTCAATGTAAATGAGGTTTCTTTAGAAGTGTAGTGTAACGGGTAGAAGTAAATACATGTGCTAGCGGGAGAGAGAAAGGGAGAGATTTGATCTAGGATCAATGTGTAAAGTATCCATCCGCATATCATTATTATTTTATTCATATGCGCTTTATTATGTGTTTAGAATGCATGTTTAAAGGTGTATGATGATGAGACATTAACAAAGATAATAAATTGGTTGTCAATTTGCACTCGAAAAACCCTCGTAAATATTAAACGTCTTTCTTTCCATTGAGTGATTCTCACTCAAGATCTGAGACTGGCATTGGCTTGTTGGCCAAAATCAAGGCCTTTGTCCGTCGAGGATGTGTTTGAATCATGAGAGCTTTGTTCCATATTGGTGTCTTGTCCAATTTGTGGTTTGTTGGCCAAAGTCAATACCATTTCTTGTCCATCGACATTGATTACGAAGCTTTACATGGTCAATGGGTCGCGCTTAACTGGGATCACTAAGTTTGTTGTGCCAAAGCCAAGGCTTAGTTGATTCAGAGGAAAAAGGTTAGGTAATACATTGGATGTATTGGCATATATAAGATATATGTTTCGGACTTGGATGTCCCCTTACTGGATCTAGGAATTGGATTGGATCCAATCGATCTTAGAGATCTACCTAGTTAATTATCAAACAATTTGTTGGCCAAAGTCAAGATTGTGTGATATTTAACGGGATCGTAGCCCACTAGGAAACACAGTTTCCCGAGTACTCGACAGAGGGTTAGAGGCTCACCGAAAAATAGTGGGAGGCAAGAATTGAATTTGTAATATTCGTTTAATTACTTTCCATACGCGCTCAAAACAAATATCAATTCGTCAATTATATTGAATGTTAGTTGGACTAATATTTAAACGTTGTTTTAATTAACAGTTGGACTGTATTCAAACGATTCATTTATAGTTGATTTTATAACTGGATTATAGTAATCAGTATAATTGATTTTAATCTATTAAAATTATAGTTGATTAAATAGTTGGACTATAGTAATCATTATATTAAATAGTTCCTGAAATCGTTGATTAAATAGTTGGACTATTAGAATCAAGATAAAATTGAAAGATTGACATTTAAAACATAATCCTAGGGAAAATGTATTTAAAAGGTTTAATTTTCAAATTGGGAATAAAGTTTCAGGATGGTCCTGGAAAATAATAAGTTAATTTATTTGATAAAATAACATATTATGCCTAAGCCCGGAGTTAAGCAAATAGTAGAGCATAATCTTTGGAAGATTTATGTGATGATAACTTTAGTGCTTAATCCATTAAGCTTGTCGCAGTAGACTCCTTAATTTCTGAATCAGAACTAAGGATTAGACCCTTAAAGTATGATAATGAAATTGAAGGATCTTCATAGATGTATAATTAGATCTTAGAAGTATTAAATTGCAATACTTAACTCTTGGAGAGTTAATGACTATTCTCAAGGAGATAAAGTCAAGATTTGCAATAGACAAGTAGCGCAAGACGCACTTTACTTCGATATTCTGGAAGGCCAAGTCTTGGCCAAAGGCTTTTGGAGTGTGAAAATTGGCAAAAGAAAAATCATTATAATCTTCTGGGAAGATAAATGACATATCCCAAAATGTCTGCTTAATTGTGGCAAACGGGATCGCGGAAGCGTGACTGCCGTTTGGACAAAGCAGACATGAAGGAATAGAAGACGGGCAAGGCTCTGACTTCAAATATGTTTGTCATAAATATATTCACTAATAGTATCAAAATTAGATTTTAGATACTTAGTGTGATATATATATATATATATATATATTGATGTTCAGAATCTGCTTTGATCAGGAAACTGACTTCAATTGAGATTTATCTGCGAATTGGAAACGAGACGAAAGTCGATGTTTTAATCGTAGATACCTAAGTTTAGGAACTACCCTTCGGGTGTGTACCTAAATTTGGAAACTGTTATAATGTAACTAGTTTGACTAGGAACATTTTCTTCATATCAGTGTTTAACCCGCTACGGGTGAACCTTTATATTCTATAACACTAAAGTATTTTATTATATAAAGATGATATTGAGATAAACACATTAGATGTGAATAAAAGAGTTTATATTTTGAATATAAATAAAATCTCAAACGTATAACATGACAAACAAATAACTCAAACTGATTTGATCAGAATAAACTTAAAAGTGGCATTGTTGTTTGGGACACAATGAAACAAGACTCGTATATCCACACTTTTGAAAAGTGGGTACTAGGACTAATTTGATTCTACTCAAATAAAGTCTACGAATCTAGTTTATTGGGCAAAGTGCCTAAAACACTATTAACTTGGTAAACGTGTAAATGCCACTAATTTGTTAGCCCTAGTTCATAGTGAAGCAAGTGGGTATATGTCTAGCTAGGCTAGATGTGGATATGAATATTTTGTGACCTTTACGGATGTGGCATCGCGTTATGATTATGTGTTTCCTTTTGGAACACAAATCGGAAACTTTTAAAGTTTCGACACGAAATAGACAAACAGATCGACTAAAGTATTAAACCGTCACGGTAAGACCGTAATGGAAAATATTTAAGCAATAAGTTTCTCATATAATTGAAGGTATTCTTTCAATGAGGACTTCTCCCGGAACACGTCAATTGACGGTGTGTCCGAACAGATAAACCGAATTTTGTTGGACATGATAAGGTTAATCATGAGTCGCTCTGAGCTACCATTTCCTTCAACGGATAAGCATTAACAGTACATAACTTATTTTGAATAAGGTTCCATAAAAATCTGTTTGACAGATATCATATTAGATATGAACAGGAAAAGAAACTAGGTTTCTCATTCCTGAACATTTGGGAATGCTAGGCATATGTTTGGATGATACCAAACTAAAACCCAAATTGGATAAGTGCCAAATTGTAGGTTATCCTAGGGATACATAAGTATAGTACTTATACAACTCACAAAAGAACAATTAGATTGTTGTTCACCATGTGGTTTTCCTAAGAGGAATACCGATATGCAAGTGTTAGTGAGAGGATAGTAAAGCTCGATGAAAATCGGAGTGATACTGTTCCAGGCACCGAATCCTAATGGAACACAAATAGTTCATCAAGGATGAAACTATACCATTAATCTTTGAATACACAAGAACTGCGTATGTCGGAGAGAGTCAGAAAACAACCTGGGGTATGGGTTTCTGATCTCACCTCATAAAGATGTCTATCTTATTGAGGAACCAACTGACTACGTATGAGGAAGTGATACAAGGTATCTACTCCCTATTATGACAAAGTGCCATGAATCTGAAATGGATTCCATGTATATCAACAAGTTTGGATACTAGTTGATGTACCGCAAGGCATTGTGCCTATTGGTACTTTATAAGTCTTCAATGAATACATACATGGAATGTAGCATACCAACGTATAAAGCTAGGCTTTTAGAGGAAATGTATCGTTATCAACATTGTGTTGATTACGATTCAACCTTTTACCTGTTGCCACGGTAAATCAATTTGGATAATGCTTGCTAAAGCTGCATGTTTCATTTATGAAATATGGCAACTAAATGTCAAAACCGTTTTCCTTAACGGAAACCTTTTGGATGATGTTTACAACATCCTGTCGGTTTTGTCGTACAAAACTAACAAACGAGGTTTGCAGGTTATTCGATCCATGTTTGGATTGAAGCAAGCACTAAGTTCTTGGAATTATCGTTTTGATGTAATCATAATAGTTTATGATTTAATTCAAAACGAAAATGATTCTTGTGATATAGAGGGTTAGTGGGAGAGCACTGACAATATTGTCCTATAAATAATGATAATATGTCATTTCTTGGAAATGATATTCCCATAATATAATCAGTGAAAGCTTGGCTTTCGAGAAAATTCTCCGTGGAATTCTTGGGAGAAACAACATTTATTCAAGGAATAAAGATCTTCTAGGAAAGATTTAAAGTTGTTAAAACTCTCTGAGAAATCGTACATTGAAAAATGTACGCGACCTGGTGTCTCATACGCTTTGAGCATATGGAGTCGCAATCAGGCCAATCCAAGTGATAGTCACTGGATTGATGATAAGAACATACTTAGTATCTTAGAGAACTAAGGATGTTGTCTTAGTCTATGGAGAAATGAGAACTTGAAGTGACTGGGATCACTGTAACAAGTTTCATAAACCGATTAGACGACTATAAGTCGCAAAAGGTACTATACAGTTTGAATAATGGAACAGTAAGCTGGAAATCTTCCAAGCAAGATACTGTTACCGAATAAACAACAAATGCAGGTTATTGCTGCAGCTGAGGCAACAATAGAAGCCTTCTGGGTCGATAACAAATCTAATTAGATTAGATATAGTTCTGTTAGCAGCTGAGCTAGGCGTCAGCATAAGCTAAAGAATTAATGGTATCATCAACGATCCAGATACATACTTCGATATTCATCTGATTCGTTCGGATCATACATCGTGGCGATGTGATGATCGAATAAATCGCATCAGATGATAATCATGCAAATCCGCTGACGAAAGTTTTTTCTCAGCAATTTGAGCCAACCGTACATAGTTCGGGTGTCATACACTCGAGTGACTGGCTATATGCCAAGTGGGAGATTGTTGGACAATTATGACCCATAGTGTCACTATTTGTACAGATCATGGTGTTGTTGTACAAATTAACTATGTGACAAAGGAGATTGCACTCTTATCATTTGTGATTAGATCACCAAGATATATAAATGATAGGAGGTCCATGTGAATTGTTCATGGATTGAGAATGATATGAGACAGTATCAATCCACGAAGGATAAATTATTAAATATCTCTAATCAGAGCATTATCGAAATTGGACATCGATGAATGCATAAAAGACTAGTATTACACTTGTGCGCATTGTGAGGGCACAACGACATAGTTCTCATATATTTGGGTATAGGATACTCATGCAAGTGTAATAGGAGGTTGTGTTTTACCGATGGTACGGGAAACAGCTTCGCTTTGGATAGACCCCATCGGAATTCCATTGGTAGTATGACTATGTATCTATGGAAGTCCGAAATCAGGGTAGGTGTATTTGGTCTTAACCTGAGACTTGTACCGTTAATACTTGCGACAATCAATATACTTTGGTTGCGGTCGTCCAGGGCTTTAACAGGTTATGTGTACGCATATGCTGGGTATATTGAGAATCGTAGTGTGTTGGGTGTGATGTCAAGACGGAAGTGTCACTCCAGTCATATGGAGATGATGATCGTGCAGGGATACGGAACTGGTTCTCTAAAAAGGTTGCAACCGTCGGGATAATATGACTTGGTCATGATTATCCGATATTAAAGATACTAGTTGCTCGTTATCTGATATATGCTTCGTACGGGGCAGACACTGTACCAGCCTCGGGCCTTGCATGTGATCATCCGATACTGGATTGAAATACGCAATACTACGTATACTACGCCTGATATAGATCATTTATTCCTGTAAGGATATTTCTGGAGAATTGGGAAGGCATGGCGCTTTGCTAGAAGCCAACCTTGTCTTGTAAATCAGTATAAACGTAGTACTAGGTACTTACGTGTTCGGATAGTCCGACAACCGAATTTACTGTCAACATATCTGGGGATCTCATGGGTCGCTTCCCAAAGATTCACCGATGACGTATGACTCGCACTCTTAATTAATCTGGGATTAATTAGAAGAGAGAGAAAATTAATCTGGGATTAATTGCGGAGATATTTTATCTGGGATAAAATATAATTTAAAGAGAGAGAACGATTAATTTGGAATTAATTGATAAATTAATATATTTGATATATTAAACGAGATTGGATTTCAACGCGGAATTACAATTAGATTTTAATTTGGGTGAACGAGTTAATTTAGAATTAATTCGTTAGCGACGTGAATAGTGAATTCGCTAGGCGAAATCATTTAATTACGACGCAACGGAAAATTCGTTAATTTGGAATTAGCGAACCCGAGCCCGGGATTATTTGCGAGCGCATTTGCATTTCGAATTCGAGTGCGGCACACAAGTCAAATCAAGCGTCAAATCATTAGTCGCATCAAGCGTCAAATCACTTGTCACTTTGGTGATGTGACTTGACAACTTGATGGATAGATGTGACTTGATGGAAATGGTTGAAAGCTTTTTGAAAGCTTGATAGACAAATACAAATATTTTAAGTTTTGGTATATGTTATTGATTTTGGAAATCAATTAAAAAGAATTACACAATTCCATCTCTCTCTCTTCTCTTTTTCTCTCCTTGTCTCACGCCCAACAAGGGTTGTTCTTGTTCTGGTTTTCTACAAAAATCGTGAGCAAGAAGGGAAACAAGTGTGATTTTGTTGCAAAATCAAGAGTGCTAGCACACTCCGGGATCATGCGAAGGTGATAGGGAAGTCCACCCATGAGCTGGGAATCGTTTGACGAAGCTTGGAACTTGGATTCTTGAAGACTCAAAGCCGAATCTTGGAGAGGAAAACAGTGAACTGCCGAGCAGTCCAGTGGGCAGAAAAAGGAAATTTTTGTTGCCTCTTGCGTCACTCAACTGATCGATGTGAGTATTCCGCAACTCCTCGTTGTATTCACTTATCTTTCATGCTTGTTTATTGATCATTGGGACCTTAGCAAACTCCAACAGCGTCGTGATGCGAAAATGATAATTTTGCCTTTTTGCCTATTTTTCGTTGTTTTGGCCCTGATTTGATTCCATTGAGTCCCAAATCTTTATTTATCTGCAAAATAACACAAAACACATCAAAATATTCATAAAACCCGAGAAAATATACAAAATATTAGGTTAAAATGGCGGTAAATAGTGATATATTTTCCGCTCATCACACCTCAAACCTAACATTTTGCTAGTCCTCGAGCAAAGCAACAAAATTAAATAAAATAAATAACTGAAACTAAATTAAAATAAGCCATTTTTGTAGGGATCACGGTTGCATTTATCGTATGCAACAAACCTTTAAACCCCTATGTGTCCATAATGGACGAGTTATAGTCTCATGAGTGCTTAAAGTGATGATACCCACAAACGTCAATGAAATGCACACAAAAGCAAAAAGACAAAAGAAACAAATGAAAAAGAAAGAAATAAAATAAAATAAAATAGTTATATATACAATGTCCTCGGAGAATGACAAGCAACAAAATTAAAGGAACCTTCAAAATACATACTACAACTAAAATCATTTCCTTTGAACAAAGTATCTAAATCAGACTCTGAATGTGTGTGTGAATAGCTCTGCAAACAACTTCGATTCTAATTTATTAACTAGGTGAGTTTGTTTTAATTCTCAGTAGTTAATGGTTCAAACCAACCTGGCTATCTAAAATTGTTCCGTCTGTTATAATCTGCGCAAAGTGAGGTATGTGATTTTTTTTAACATCTTTAATCCATATAGCGAGCTTTGGTCCAGTGACTCCCAAACCAGTTGGCTTTAGGGCACTAGATGTTAAGATACCCCTACAGACTTAATTACTCAGATCTCGAATGTTTAAAGGTTCTACCGTTTGATGCGAATTATCTCTGCTTACTGAGGCAAGACGTCCGGTTACTAAGTAGAAGCTTTTTATTAATATACACAAATTTTTTTTCTATTTTTGTATCATCATTCCTCACATCATAAATAACTACATACATAAACAGATATTCAAGCAAATGGTCATTCATCAACCACCGATTATTTCAACTAGTCACTTTGTCAAATCTTTATTATCTAACTGCTACAGAACTATTTTTAAGTGCATATGAGTCTGACCTAGATATTAGGTTCAAAGTATAAGATAACAGTGAAATTAGCATTTATCTTTTCCTATAACTTTTTACTAAGACAAACAATCTCATCATTAGACTATAAATATTTTTCATTTTTTTTAAATATAAAGCATGCATACAAAATAAAACACATAAACATGCAAGACACAAGACATGCAGTGAATAAAATATGCAGGAACGAAAAAAAATGACGGAGAAGACAAATAAAAATAAAAAACCTCACCCTCAAGCCTAAACCTAACATTGTCCCCAATGCGTTACAAAACAAAAGAAAAATAGGGGAATAATGATATCGTGATTTCTTTTACGAGCCAGATTACTTTTAAAAAAAAAATTAAGATTTCCAAATTTTACCACCCTAAACTAACACTTCAACACTCACAAATCATAAACTTCGCCCCAAAAGCTAGGAATTTATCAACAACAATAGCCACAAACACACACCCACAACTCCAAATTTTTACCAACAAACACAAACTCAAAATTTAAAATCAGTTATAAACCCAAAACTAAATCATAAAGTCAAACAACTCACGCATCAAACTAATGACAAATTGAAAAAGAATGAAGTTACCAGAAATTGCAAGATGGAATCCCAAATCTGAGCAGCTCACGCGCAAATGGATGATGGGCGAGTTGGGGAAGTGATTTGGTGAGTTGTTCTTCCCCAAATTCGAGCTTATACACGAAATGGAGGATTGGGTATTTCAATTGGTGGATGAGTTTCGTGTAGGGGAAGTGTTTTAGTAGGTTTTAATGAATTTGGTTGAGAGATTTTGTTGAATCGATAGATGGATTTGTGGAGGAAGTTGATAGAAAATTGAGTTGAGATGTGAAGAAGATGACTGGCGGTTGCTATTTTCAAATCTGGAATCGCGTTCGCGTCGTGACGCCCTAAAAAATGGGTGCTTACATGTTTAAGTTAACAAGTCGCGACCTAAGGGGTTTTACGAGTCGCGGCGCTGTTTTTTTTTTTTTTTGCAAAATGTGAATCTTTTAAACATATCCACTAAGATGCGCTCAAGATTTGATTCCTTACTCTACCATCTCTGATGAATTGAATTTTTATCTTCGTGATTTTATCAAACTTTATTTTGTGATAACCTCATTTTCACTTATTTGCTTTGCCTTAAGTGCTCCGTCTATGTTTTTCCTACAAAAATAACAAACAAAATTAAAAACTCTACAACATGTATACACAAAATGCAAAAATAAAAATTTAAATGAAAATAAAAAATTTGCATGGGTTGCCTCCCTACTAGTGCTAAATTTAACGTCTTCAGCCAGACATGAGTGAAGTCCATCTGTTAAGGAGGTTTCATCGTGGTTTTGGACGTTCGATTGAGGACAGTACCATGTGTGTTGCTTTTGAAGGGTTATTCCAACGATGAGGTGGCCAAAAGAATTTTGTCTAACTTAATGCTTGTGCCACCTTCTTAAACTTTGTCGCTCCAGTGGTTCCTGAAAGGAAATCAGGAAGTCTCGTATGGTGCTTGACTTTAAATGGGAGTTTCATTCTGTCAAGTTTTTGGGTGGTTTCTTTTATTTGTATTCCCCAATACAATGATGTTTCTCCTGAAGTCATGAGATCTTCAATATGGTCAGACATGTGTTCTTCCATTTGTCTTGCATCTTGCTCCACATTTTCTTCACATATGTACTTCATAATTTCATTGTTCAGTTCTTCATCTTTCATCTGTGAAATGCATGCTTGTAGGACATAAAACTTGACGACGCATGTTGTTCTAGGCTCGCGGCCTAGTTGGGAGTACGGAGTAGCCCGCAGAGGACTAAATCGGAGAATAATGGAGTCGCCACCCTGTGTGAACGAGGAAAATGTGATTGAAGGCCGCACTCACCCCTCGCATGGGAATACCTCAAACCGTTGGGTTCGGAATGGTCCCTTACTTATGTCACTTGTAACGATATGATTTGTGCAATAAAATAACTGAATCCACTCAACATATATGCTCAAAGGTGACTTAAATCTAGTTCTCAATCATGGAAGTAAATCATACGTCTAAGTTTACATGCTTCGAAAGTAAGTCATTATAACGACAAGCATACAATATCACACAACGAGCATGTCGAATCATTAAACACAAAGAACAAATAAATAACTACTTAAACAAAACGTAAACTAAATTCCTAATGCAAAATCAAAGAACTAAATCATGCATAAATAAATAACATAATCATATTTGAAGACAAATAATATACTAGACTAAATCATGCTTAAATAATAAATAACGTACTAGCAACCTAATCATGCTTAAATACAAAGTTTGGATGAAACGAAATACGTGTCTCTCAAGTGGTATGTGGCATTGTATCCCGAGTGCAAACCGCAATACCGTCCATTCGGATTCGGCTACGGAATTTACGTCCGGGTTTCCATCCGATATACCACAAAAGAAAACACGATTTCGTTCATCCGAAATTCACATCATGCCTCAATAAACGACTCTCATGCGATAATATATTAAAATAAATAAAAGAAACGAAAGATAATAAATAAAGAAGGGTGTCATCAGGTCTAACCTCTTTTGTCGTCTCTCGAAAGCGCGTTACACGGCCGTCGGAAGAGAGAATGCTCCGTAACTCTTCCGGTTCACTGATTCAATGTTCTTACTCACTGTTTTCCTGTTTAGGCTACTGTTTTCGCTCCGTTTCGCTGATGTTTCTACTATATTTTCCGGTCACTGTTTTAAGTTAATTTAGGGACTGTTTTTCGGTTTATTTGAACTGGTTTGGGCTGCGGTTTTGGAAGGGGTTTAAAGGGCCGTTTTTGGACGGTTTTTCAGTGCAGTTTTGGGACAATTTCTGGGAAGTTTTCATGCTTATTTTCACGGTAAAACTGGATAATTTAAGGGCAGAATAGGCGTGCAGTTTATGCAGTGTTATGCGGCTGTTTTGGGCAGAAAACTGGATGGTTTGTGCGGCAGTTTCAGAGGTCTTGTTTGCGGCAGTTTCAGGCTTGTTTCAAGGAGGTTTTACGACAGTGAAGGGGATGCAGTGAGGGTTGGTGTGAATTTGGGTTGGGACGTGTGTTGAGTGTGGTGTGAAGAAGTAAGCGTGAAGGCAGGTGGCGTGTATAGTTTAGGGCGTGAACATTGAAGGGGAGCAGGTGGCATGTTGAAGACTTGGGGACGTGAGGGGTGTGAGGCAGACGTAAGTGTGCTTGATGCGTTGAGGGCTATTGGTTTGTTGAAGCGGTGAGGCGATGTGAGAGGAGGGGCTGATTGAGTAGAGTATTTGCGTGAAGAAGGCAGTGAGTAAGGGGCAGAGGACGTGTGTTGCCGACTGGGAATGAGCTTAGAATATTAGGGTTGATTTCTTGATAATGAGCCAGCCCCTCTAAGGTTTGGTTAAGGGTTATTTTTATAGGCAAATGGGGGGTAATCCTTGTGCGAATAGGGAAATGATTTGTGTATTAATGAGGATATCTTTTAATTAGGCAAGTCTTTTAATTTGATTTGATTTTTTCTCTTTTGATTAGGGATATTATTTGATTTGTATCTTATAATTAGGGAATTGATTTGATTTAATTTGATTTATTCTTTTTTAGTTAGGGATATGATTTGGTTTATTTAGGCAAGGGATCCATGGGATTTCTTTAATTTAGGAAATGGATTTGGCTTGATTTATGCATATGTTTAATGTGATTTTTTTTATTTAGGGAGGTGTTGGGCGTGTGACTTAGGGTTCATTGGGCGTGTGGGCTTGGTCCATTTAGTGGGCTTGGTGTGTGTCTTAGTGGTGTTTGGGCTCCGTGTGTGTCTTGCGGGGGTTTGGGCTAAAGATGTGCTTTGAAACGGAGGTCCAACAAGCGAACCTGAAGCTAATCCAGCGAGTTAAATCCAACAATGTGTCAATTCTTAACTATTCTTTTCCGACGTCCGTTTCCCGCGGCTTTCACAATTAAAGAGGTAGTGTCTCCATGTGAGACTCATCATCGGGACTTATATGCAAAAATACAGTGCCTACAGTCGCCCCTACTTTGATGGGACTTGTGCAGTGTGTGACAATGACAATCCTATCAAAGTACGTGCAATGCATTTTTACTTACCTGGCTCGCCAGCTGCCACTTGACTTGCTATGTGTTGAGTTGAGCTAATTTTGTTGTGAGGTGGTCCATTCTCAAATCGAGTTGATGAGAGATGGTCCATTCTCGAACCGTTATTGTGGTGTGGTCCATTTCTAAACCGTGCTCCATTCTCGGATTGCCATTCCTGACTTGTTCATTCCCAAACCTTGCTCTATTCTTGGATTACCATTTTCGGCTTTATTCATTCTCGAACTTTGCTCCATTCTCGGATTACCATTCTCGATTTGTTCATTCTCGAACTTTACTCCATTCTCGGATTACCATTCTCGGCTTGGTCATTCTCGAACCTTGCTCCATTCTCGGATTACCATTCTCGGCTTGTTCATTCTCGAACTCTGCTCCATTCTCGGATTACCATTCTCGGCTTGTTCATTCTCGAACCTTGCTCCATTCTCGGATTGCCATTCTCGGCTTGTTCATTCTGGAATTGTGCTCCATTCTCGGAGTGTCATTCTCGGCTTGTTCATTCTCGAACTGTGCTCCATTCTCGGAGTGTCATTCTCAGCTTGTTCATTTTCGAACTGTGCTCCATTCTCGGAGTGCCATTCTCGGTTTGTTCATTCTTGAACTGTGCTCCATTCTTAGAGTGCCATTCATGGCTTGTTCATTAGTGTTTCCATTCTCGGAGTGTCATTCCCGACTTGTTCATTCCCGAACTGTGTTTCCATTCTCGGAGTGTCATTCCCGGCTTGTTCATTCTCGAATTGTGTTTCCATTCTCGGAGTGCCATTCCCGGCTTGTTCATTCCCGAACTGTGTTTCCATTCTCGGAGTGCCATTCCTGGCTTGTTCATTCCCGAACTGTGTTTCCATTCTCGGAGTGCCATTCCAGGCTTGTTCATTCCCGAACTGTGTTTCCATTCTCGGAGTTCCATTCCCAGCTTATTCATTACTGAACTGTGTTTCCATTCTCGGAGTGTCATTCCTGACTTATTCATTCTCGAACTGACACTGATGATGTGTGGGCCTCAACCCTGAACTGATATTGATGTGGGCCTCGCCCCCAAACTGATACTGATGTGGGCCTCGCCCCCAAACTGATACTGATGTGGGTCTCGCTCTAGGACTCATCCCCAAAACTGATATTGACATGGGTCTCAACCCTGGGACTCATCCCCAAGTTGATACTGATATGGGCCTCGACCCATGCTCCATCCTCAAACTGATACTGATGTGGGCCTCGCCCCAAACTGATATTGATGTGGGCCTCGCCCCCAAACTGATACTGATGTGGGCCTCGCCCCCAGAATGATACTGATGTGGGCCTCGCCCCCAAACTGATATTGATATAGGCATCGCCTCAAACTGATACTGATGCAGGCCTCACCTTGGGACGCATCCCAAAACTGATGATGTGGTGGGTCCTCAACCCTAAACTGATACTGATGTGGGCCTCGCCCTGAAACTGATACTGATGTGGGCCTCACCCCCAGACTGATACTTATGTGGGCATCGCCCCCAGACTGATACAGATGTGGGCCTCGCCCTCAAACTGATATTGATGTGGGCCTCTCCCCAAGACTGATACTTATGTGGGCCTCGCCCCCAGACTGATACTGATGTGGGCCTCGACCATGGGACTCATCCCCAAAACTGATACTGAGGTGGGCCTCGACCCTGGGACTCATCCCCAAAACTGATGATGATGGTGGTTCATTCCTGAACCGCGCTGTGTGAGAAATGGTGGGCTGGTTGCCCCCAGACTCGGTTTATATTTTTGTTCTTTGATGCTTTTTTCCTTTTCTTCAAAACCTGCGAAGCAAAAACAAAAAAATGTGTGTATGTGACTTGTATGCATGTATGGATGGATGTATTTCCTATTCCGATGGGTTGGGTCTTCCTTGTGCTCCTTGGTGCTTCTCGCCTACAAGAGTTTTTGATCGCCCCCTGGGCTTGCTTACAGTTTCTTCCTTTCAGTTCTCTTCTGGTGATTGCTCAGTTTCCTTTGGTCTCATGACTCAATATCTCGTTATGTCCCTGATTCGCGAGGTGGTAAACTGGTCGCCCCCAGTCTTGGTTTAGCTTTATGTTCTCCGCTGTTTGCATTAGGTCAATGTGAGCCACGTGATGTGGCATTCCATATCATCATATCATATTACAAGCTACAAAATGGTCTCGATAGTTATACATATCATTGTCCTCAAAGAATGCTCAGTATTGAAACCAGAGAACCTTCAAAACATTCAATGTAACTCAAATCCAAGTCTTTGAATAAATGATCTAAGCCAGACTCAAAATGTGTGTGTAAAAGTTCCTTTGCAGATTCATCCCCAGGTAAGCCAACTCAATGATTTCGTCAAAAAATTGGGATCGATGAGTCAAACCAACCTAGATGTCTCAATCGACCTACGCGGTCCTTGTGTATTCGAAGATTGTGGTACAGTCTCATCATTGATGGACTGTTCATCTTCCATTTAAGATTCTGTGCCATGAACAGTATCACTCTGATTTTCATCGAGTTCTACTTTCCTCCCACTTATCACTGCCAGGAACAGTATCACTCCGATTTTCATCGAGTTCTACTTTCCTCCCACTTATCACTGTATTTAGGAATTCCTTCTCAAGGAAAACCGCATATAGAGCAACAAATACTTTGTTCTCTTGTGGGTGATAGACGTAATATACTTTGGTTTCCCTAGGATATCATATAAATAGGCATTTATCTGATTTGGGTTCAAGTTTGGTACCATCCAAACGTTTGACATATGTCCAGCAACCCCAAATCTTCAGGAATGAGAAACCCGATTTATTTCCTGTCCATATTTCATACGGAGTCTGTTGAACAGACTTTGACGGAACCTTATTCAAAAAAAGTATTGCACTGTTCAATGCATATCCCCAGAAGGAAATAGGTAGCTCTGTGAGACTCATCATAGACCTCACCATGTCTAACAAAGTTTGGTTTCTCCGTTCGGACACACCGTTTAATTGCGGTGTTCCAGGAGGAGTCCACTGTGAAAGAATACCATACTTTCAAGTAATCAAGAAACTCATTGCTCAGGTATTCGCCACCACGGTCCTACCGTAATGTCTTAATACTTTTGTCGGTCTGTTTTTCTACTTCGTGTCGAAACTCTTTGAATTTCTCAAAGGTTTCCGACTTGTGTCTCATAAGATACACATAACTAAAACGCGATGCATCATCCATAAAGGTTACAAAGTATTCATATCCACCTCTAGCTTGGCTAGACATGGGCCCACAAACGTCACTATGAATAAGGGCTAACAGTTCAGTGGCGCGTACACATTTACCGCTAAAAAGTGATTTAGGCATCTTGCCTAATAAACAAGATTCGCAGACGTCATATGAATTTGGATCAAATCCGTCCAAGTACTCACTCTTCGAAAGTGTGGATATATGTGTCTTGTTTATGTGTCCTAGACGACAATGCCACATATAAGTTCATCTTTGTTACTTACTTTAAGCCTTTTGTTTGTTACATTATATGTTTGAGATTGATTTAAATTCAAAATATAAAGACCATTATTTGCATCAGCTGTGCAAATTTCTATATCATTTTTATACATAAAATACCCAGTGTTTCTAAATACAAAAGTATACCCGTATTGAGTTAACATAGATACAAAAATTATATTTCTAGTCAAACTAGGTACAAAATAACAGTTTATAAGTTCAAGTACATGCCCCGAGGGCAGTTCTAAAACATAAGTGCCCACGGCCAAAACGGCAACTCGAGTCTCATTTCCAACACGGAGGTCAATCTCTTCTAAGGCCAGTCTCCTGCTAATCCGCAGATCCTGCACATCAGTACATATATGAGTTCCACATAAAGAATCAAAAATCCAATTTTTAAAACTAGAAGTAGACATGTTTATTTCTATAACAAACATATCTGAAGCTGGAGCCTTGCCCGTTTTAATTTCCTTCATGTGTGTCTTGTACTCACGGCAGTCACGCTTCCAGTGACCCTTCTTCCCGCACTGCAAGCATACATCTTGGTATTTGTCCTTGGGTTTCCCAGAACCCTTTGACGATTTGGTCTTGCCCTTCTTCTTATGCTTCTTCTTTTTAACACCTCCAGTCGCCTTGGGCTAAGCCCTTGGAGTCTGAGATGTTAAAGCATAGTGCGCCTCGCACTTCTTGCCCTTAAGAAGCTCTTTTTCTGCCTCACGCAGAGTGGACATCAACTCTCCAAGAGTTTGGTCTTAGTTCAACATGTTGTAGTTCATGATGAACCCACTCCAAGTGTCGGGGAGAGACTGTAGGATCAAATCCACTGAAGTCTCAGCCTCGAAGACTATGCCCATATGTCCGAGCTACTCAATGTCAACAATCATCTGAGAGACATGATGCTCAACAGACGTACCATCTAATATTCGAGCGCGGAAGAGCTTCTTCTGCAACTCGTATCTTTGCGATCTAAGATTAGATCGGTGGAGATCGTGCAATTTCGTCATCATCTTATAGGGATCCAACCCCTTGTTTTGACGTCAAAATTGAGGAGTCATAGCGGCAAACATTACCAATTGAGCAGTCGCATTGTCATCGCTATGAGTCTTCCAAAGCTCTAGCTTTAGCAACTGATCAGATCGGGGCTTAGGCCCAAGATGTCGCTTTAAAGTGTAGAGTAACTTCTCGGATCCCAGAACAATTCTGAGATTCATATCCCAGTCCTGAAAGTTTGTACCATTAAAGACGTTGTCGCCCATGAAAATATCCTTAATGCTCAATTTTCCAGTCATCTTAACCGCAATAGTCCAACTATTCGATTAACGATGTATGGGTTTAACTGTTACAAGAAAAATAATAATATATTAGTCCAACTAATAAAATAATTGACGAATTAATTTGAAAGCGCGTAAAGCTAAGTATTTGAACGAAATTGCAAATTCAATACTAGCATTCCACTATTTTTCGGCGAGCCTCTAACCCTCTGTTAAGTACTCGGGAAACCTAGTTTCCTAGTGGGCTAGGATCCCGTTAAATAACACACAACCTTGACTTTGGCCAACAAGTTGTATGATAGTTAACTAGGTAGATCTCTAAGATCAATTGGATCTCATCCAATTCCTAGATCCGGTAGGTGGACCTCCAAGTCCGAAACATATATACAATATATATGCCAATATATCCAATATATTTTCCTAACCTATTTCCTCTGAATCAACTAAGCTTTGGCTTTGGCACAACAAGCTTAATGATTCCAGTTAAGCGGAACCCATTAACTTTGGAAAGCTTTGTCATCGATGTCGATGGACAAGAAGTGATCTTGACTTTGGCCATCAAATCACAACTTGGACAAGACACTGATATGGAACAAAGCCTTCATGATTCAAACACATCCGCGATTGACAAAGGTCTTGATTTTGGCCAACAAACCAGTGCCAATCTTGGATCTTGAGTAAGAATCACTCAATGGAAGGAAAACGCTTAATATTTTGTTGAGGTTTTTTCGCGTAAATTGGCAATCAATTTATTATCTTTGTTAGGTCTCATCATACACCATTAAGCATGCATTCTAAAAGCATAATAAGGCGCAGAAATAAATTAATAACGATATGCAGATGGATATTTCACATATTGTTCCTAGAACGAATCACTCATTTTCCTCTCCCCGGCTAGCAATATTCTTACTTCTACCCAATTACATAATACAATAAGAGAAACCTCATTAACATTGAGGGGAATTAGGTGAGAAAATAATTACAAAGAATCAATAGAGATAAGGCTGGACACGCAGGTCCAATTTAATAAATTCTAAATTTACAACAATTTCCAAATTTGCCATTTCCCTTCAAATATCCATCCGATATATGTTATTCATTCAACACATCCATGTATTCACACAAAGCATGTTATTCAATCAATCTAATCCAATTAATTAATCTTGAATAAAGTGATCATCCAATGTTCAAACAACGATGTGATTGAAATTCCTTTATATTCTACTCAATATGTGGCACTGTTCTCACCTCTTCATGACGTTCGCCTCGAAGATTTGTAGATATGCAGATTTCCGACGATTTGACAAGTTCTCTTCCCTATTCTGACATCGCCGAAAGTAATACATTCCCTATGAATTCATGTCATTTCACGCAGTCAATGCACACTGTCGTCCTCTTTTCATTTAATGATGATAGCCTTTTTGAATTTCGGACGTGAGTAGTTTTGAGAGGGAAAAATCCAGTTTCCTTAAACCCGCTCTGGTCTCCTGAAGGTCGGTCAGATGATGAACCGAACTTTTCCCATAACTTCCGACCTGACCCAAAATACCCGAGCTAACCATCATGGTTCAGGGAGAGGGTGAACATGAAATGAGCTATATGACAGTTGTGGTCGGTCTCGGCTCTGATGTGGTCGGTCTTTACTCTACTGTAGTTAGTCTGAGTTGTCATGAACTGTAGGACCTGTCTTCCGTGGCCGGTCTCTACTCTGACACGGTCGGCCTCTAAGAGTTGATCCACGCTGTGTTTTCTGGATGAGATGATCTCCCATATTTGCCCTTACTGAACTGTACAAAAGACTTAGTCGCAGAAATCCCCATCAACACTTGTTTTAGACAACTGGTGTCGACTCATTTAAGTCTTCATGCAGTGGTGATTCATTAGGTCCTTGTCGGAGTTTGCAATGGCTTGGCCTGATTCATTAGACTGACTGACACACAATAAGGTTTTAATGGCTTGGCCCGATTCATTGTGGCAGATTATGTGCCCTCAGTTTCTCTCACTCATACTTCACTATCGACAGTTTAAACTCTTGCTTGGGTTGTGTTGATTGGCTTCATTAACACCTCACTCTGAAATCTTCCATTGAACAGTAGCACACGGTTTTGGGAGGCCAGAGCTTCGTGAAGAAATCTATGGTTCTTTTTGAAGATGAGGTAGATTACGGCATTAGCATACCTTAGTTGGGGCTTCTCAGAGTTTACTTGTGGACGTGAGTGATAATTAGGTGTTGTCCTACATATTGATGAGCACAGTTGTAGGCTTCCATGGGGGAACGTCGTAGTAACCTGTCTCTTATCGTGCACAAGGACAGTAGCACATATTGGGGTATGAGGAGAACCTCAACATGTGAAGAAACCTTGAGTCTAAAAAAAATGATGGGTAAAATCACGAATCTCTCATGGACAACTGCTATGGTCATCTACAAACTTAGCTACCTTTAACTTCGTCATAGGTGTGGAACACATGGCAGGACTAGTCAAAGGGCCACCTCTCAGTTAAGTGTGGTGGAGATGTAGCAACTCGACACTGGCAAAAAGACTGTGAACAGTAGCGTATGGTACTAGTTGGGGGCCAGGAAGTACGAAGAAATCATAGGATTGTCCAGAATGGGTAAAATCTCGTCATACATTTGAGATGTTCGCTCTTTACGAGTTGAAAGGCGATGAGGATTTTTTTTTAGATGGCATGGGTTTTGCAGACCTCGGGTAGGTTGAGGCCAAATAGAGTTGAGGCTCTGCTGTGGTGATGAGATCCTATTACAATGCTTTGGCTTGTTCAAGACTAAAAATGTTGATATGGAGTGGCATACCTGTCTCTGGTTGGTTCTAGGTTTTGATAGCTTTAGTGGATTTCATCTTGTTGGATGGGGTGATCCCCTGGTTCAGGTTGAGGCTTGGTTGCTTTTGTAAGGAGTTCTGTTGGCTCTCGGAGCATTCAGGGTCTGTTGGTTCAGGTGGTCCTGCTCCTATAAGAAGTTATGCTCGGATGAGGTGCTTTGCTCAGGGCATTTGGTTGTCTGTTCTGTTTCAGTTCAGTGTTCTTTGTTGTGGTTGGGGTTGGGGTGTTCAGGCGTTGTGAGAAGCAAGGCTTTTGGTTTCGCTTCTTGCAATGGGGGATGTGGGACTTCTGAATGCTTGTTTGGGCACCTTCGGTTTGTGGGCAAGATAGTTAATGGCAGTATTTGGGCTTGGTTATTTTAGTGGCTTTGGGCTGCTCGTGTTTTGGGCCGGTAGCTCTTAGTGCTTTTGGTGCGCTTGGTCCGTTTTTTTGGCTGCGGCTTTCTTGATGGGCTGATGCGTTTTCTGTTGCAAGTCCATGGCTTGGGCCGATTTGGTTGTCAGTGGCTGTTCCATGTTTATGTGTTGGGCTCTTGGCTGGATTATTTTGATTTGTTTGAATAAGGGTTTGCGTGCTGGGCTGAAGTTCTTTGCACATTTTACGTGCTTTTAATGGGCTTCATGGCTTGGAATTGCGCGTATGGGCTGGGGAGTGGGGCTTATAGTAGTTGTTTCATGCGAGTGGTTTCTCAAAATGTGAGTATGGGCTGAGGAGTTGGGCTTGCCAAATATTCGAGTGGACAATGTTAGTAATGGAAAATCATTTAGTGGGCTGCATGTGGGTATCCTTTATTTGAGGCATGAAGGGCTGGGTGGGCCGCTTTATTTGCGGACTAGCTTTCCGCTGGCTTGAAGGTAGATGGCTATTCTCGGGTGCAAATGGGCCGTTGTATCTTTAGGCTATTTGGGCTTGATTTTCTTTTGATTTTGTTTGGATGTATTCTTGCTTTCGCTTTGTAATAAGCTCTTGTGCCCTCAGGGGTATGCTAATTCTGTACAAACTCTATTTGGATGACTCTTGTTTCTCGCGTGAGATTCATGCACGTGAGTTTTAATTGATTTGGGCTTTTTGACAGTTTCGGCTCTTGGGCCTGTTTTGGGCTGAAGCATTTCTGATTTTTGCCTTGATATAAGGCTGTTACTTTGATCGGCATATGGGCCTATTTTGGCCTATTTTTTTGCCTTATCACGTGCATCTTAAAGTGTCCCGTGTTGGTTGTTTGCTTTGGGCCTGGTTGCTTCACGTCCGGGTTTTCATTTGTATTGGGGAAAGTTCGTGGTTGGGCTTCTGCTTGGCCTGATTGGCTTAAACTTTCAGTGACTGTTTCCTGGTGGCAATTGTATTGGGATGAAGAGTGGGCTGGGTTTGAATTGGAAACTTGGGCCAGCTGAAGTTTTACGTGGCCTTTTAGGACTGATCTTGTGAGCCATCCTCTTGGGCTCTAGGATTTGAAAGAGCTGCTTTTGCTTGATTTCTTCTCGGGCCTTAAGACTTGAAGGTGCTTCTTGGTCATCCAGTGTTTCATTTCTTGATTCTGATTTTGTGTTTTAGACGATTGGAATTGAAAACCGACATTGGGCTCGTCAAGCATGAGCTTCATGATACGTGTATCAGGTAACCAATTTGGTTGTGTTCTGGATATCTCTGGTAACCAGTTTGGTTGTGTTCTGGATACGTCTCATGGCCGAATCAACATAACCACCACTGATTGTCACTCCGAGCACCAACCCTAACATAAAATTCATTCGTTTTATTTTCCTTAAGTTATTGCTTACGTTTTTGTTTGAGTAAATTATTTCATGTAACCATCTATCTGATGAATCGACACCTCAACTATACTGCGATGACCACAAGTCATTTTTGGGCGTAATCAAATCCCTATGATATTGTTAGAATCATAACATAATCATCCAAATATATGATTATGATTGTACATATCTCTAATATATTGTTACATAATCGTTGAGATATGATTATGTAATCCTAATAATTATTAGTATATTTAGTTTCTATATTTAACTTGATGTAATGTATATATAAATGCATATCTCTTGTAATTCTAAGTATTAAGAAATATAAAATCTTTTTTATTTCTTTACAGATAATATCATGTCATTAGATGGAGTGCCCATTTCCATTATATTCGACTGTTGTGCACAATTTACTTCTAAGGTTTGGAAGTCATTCCAAGAAGTTATGGGAACATAATTACAGATTAGATCTTGAAATGAAGTTGCTTGTGTTGGAAATCGAGATTGGATCTTGAAGTCGAGCTTGCACATCTTGGAGGTTCTCCTACGATTTCAACAAATGAGAAGTAGATTGGATATTGCATCAAACTTACTAGGTGAAGTTTGATATTATCCTAAGCTATGTCTATTTGTGTATTAGATGCATGATCACATACCTTAATGTTGAATAAGGCTAATCAATTTTGTTAGGATACTTTAAAAGTATAAACATATCATGCCTGTAATTAGGTCAAAGAAGTTCATGTTGGACATGAAACAATTAATTAACTTTGGAACTCTATATTAAAGCTTAGAGCTATGACTACCATTCTAGAATCACTTGACCACCTTTGAGTGATATAAAATTGTCACGAGACATTTCTTATTGGGATTCTAATTTGGTTTGTGTAATAGATTCAAAATTTACGCAAGTGCGTATTTAGAATAAATTTATGTTTTTGTAAAAATACTTGATATTTTGAAAAACTTGATTTTTAATTATATAACATGTGTTAATGTTGGTTTTGAAAATAAAAATTAATTTTGAATGTTTTTGAAGTGTTTAGGGAAGACCGGAAGCAATACCCTAATTGCATCAGCTCTCTGGATTCCAGAGAGCTGAGCATTTTGAAAACAAATGAAAAACAAGTGTGTGCTTCACGAGCGTCGCGCCCTTTGCGCACGTCGATTTTGTTTTCGCTTGTTCTGGAGCTTTCGGACTCCGATTCAGTCCCAGTTTTTTTCCTATACACTCGTAATGGGATATAATATTTTATTAAATAATTTAAAATTATACCCATACTTGATATCAATGGGTTAGACCCATTTCCGCTGCACGAGACACTGATCCGACCCTAAGGGTTCGAGAACTGCCCCAATAGTAGCAACTCTCTTTAAAGCCTACCATTGAACAGTTCTCTTTGAAGCCTACCATTGAACAGTAGCATGTTGTTTTGGCTATGTGGGGCCAGAGCTGCGTGAAGAAATCAAAAATCAAAGGTTACGTTCGAATGGGAGGTAGATCACGTCATTAGCAAAATTCAGCTTGAGGTCATCGGGCCCATGATGAAGTGCCTCTTGCGTGAGTATTTGGGATCATTGGTTTCTTAGACGTGGCCTTCTTATTGTTGGGCATGAGATGTGGTTTTTCCATGGTGCGTGAGGTTTGAGGGGCTTCTATTGTCCTTTTCAAGATTTCAATTGTTAGTTGGGCTCGATAAGGCCCAAATGAATGTAAGCTCCTTTGCACGTAACTGTTGTTGACGTTTGTTGAGCTGCATGGACGTGTTTCGGCCTATTTTGGGTTGGTTCAATGGGCTGACCAAGGTCTACTCATGACTGGGATTAGGACTTGGGTACCTTGTTTTGTCGTTTCTGAAGCTGAACCATGTGCGTGAACAATCAACATTTTGTTCATGGTTTGCGCCTGCTTGCTTGTATTTTTGTTTCTTCGGCCGTGTATTTTGGCCGTGTTTGAATTTTAGGCTCTTTGTTGCTTTGTGGGCCTCAACGCTTATGCCTCTTGTACAATTGTATAAAAACCTTTTGGAATATATTTGTAAACTTTTCCAAAAAAATTTAGGATTTAATGGTATTACTCACTGCCACAGACAATGTGGGACTTGTTTTTGAGGAAAAGGCTTGGAGTTGTGTTATGTGGCTATGGGCTAGTTATTTGGGCTGGTTCTTTGGTTATGGATTGTTTGGGCTGTCAAATTTGGACTGGATTACTGGGCCGGTAGTCTTGTTTCTTTGATGGGCTGTCATGTTGGGCTTAAAATGCTCAATGATTTGGTATGGTAAAATATGCGCAAAAGATGGGAATATTGTTCCTTGTAATTTGCGATAGGTGCCATATGTATGTGGTTTGCTTGATAAGGCCAAAATGGCACGTGGGCTATTATTGATGCCTCGCTCATTTGACAATGAGCCACGCGGGCTTTGTATCTAAACGTGGGCACATGGGCTGCCTTATGCACACACATGGGCTGGTTTTCCCATATGCTTGCATAAGGTCTAATCCATCAGCGCCAGGCAGCCCAAAGGACCGAAATGCGAGACCTTATGCTACGCATATGGGAAAACCCAGCTTATGTGTGTGCATAAGGCAGCTCATGAGGATGCAACTTGTTTGGGTGCTCATAATTGGGCCATTTGGGCTGGTTTAGAAGAGAGGTCTTCAGTTGGGCTGAGTTTAAAGTTTTGGCTTGGGCTTGCTGAAATTTTAGCTTGGTCTATGAATGGACAATTACCTCTTTTATTCACACTGGGTTGGGCTGCTTAGTGGGCTGCCTTGCTTTGCACTGGGTTGCTGGTTCCTGTCCTTCTCTTGGGCCTGAAGTTTGAAATCGTTGTCACTCTTGAGCCGGCTTTGGGTGATCTCCAGATTGGGCTGGTCTCTCGGGCTTCCTATTCCTTCAAGCTCTTGGAGTTGCTCGTCTGGGCCTGGCACACCTGGGCTGATTAAGGGATGGACTTCAGATTGGGCTAGGGTTTGTATGCTTTGGACTTTGGGCTTGTTGTGGCGTTTTGTCTGATCTAATGAGATGAAAGTGGACTTTGGGCTTGTCCATCTTCTCTTGGCAGTTTACAAATCTTATGGGCGTGTACGGTGGACGTTTTCACGACTGTGTGATAATCTTGGTCGGACTTTCTGTTTTTGTCCTTGTTTCATTGATGAAGATGACAGCTTGACCAGCGGGGCAATTGAATGCTTTGGGCAATGAGCTCATTTTTAATTCTTTTCTGCAGAGCTCAGACGCGTGGTAGTATCCACTGTCGAATGGGCCGCTGCTTCTGGCAGCTTTGCGTGTTGCCAAGCGCGATTTCAGCAATTGCAGGGAGCTTCACGTGGTCTCTTGAGCTTTTGGCAGAGAGCCATTCATGCACCGGATCTGAGAAAGTCGTTGCTTTTGGGCGCACGAGCCCTCATTTCTTTCCCAGGTGATGTGGGACTTTGGGCATAGGATGTGAGCCTTGGATGTGGGCTTTGAGGCTGGTTTCCACTGAAATGGGCCACTCTCTTCATGATCTTGCTGGGCTGCAGCGATTTTCACGGGTGAGTGGGCCTTGATTAGTTTCAGTCTCTGGTGGATTGGGCTGGCTCGCCCAACTGCGGCACTTGGGCATGCATGAGTCTCTCTCTTCTGAATTTTGTATGCGGGATTAAGCCCATGCAATTAAAAATTCGGGCTTAAATACCTATTGCACTCATTTTTATTTTTAATAACTTTTGTATGCACTTTGAGTTTTGCAATTCGGATTTTGTTCTTTGTGTGGGGCAAGACATGGCGTGGGGTTTTGGCTACGCAGCTTGCAAAGCACAATTTGAGCACATGGTATCATCTTGCCGATGTGGGTTTTGTTCGTTGGCGCTGGAATTTGGGCTTGTTGGGACCAATGGCAAATCAAGGCCATCCATTTCAATTTCGTTCTCTTTGCAATAAGGGATTTCATATGCCGTAAGTAGGTTGGGCAGTGGGCCTCGCCATCATTCAGGACTATCCTTGGGCCGTTGTCTCAAACTACTAATTTTCAACTTGCGCATGTCTACGTATGGGCTGTTGGGTTTTCAGTGAGCTGGTATACCCTCCGCGTCAGTGGGCATGCACATCTTGTGCGTGTGGGCTCTGGTATTCCGTGCATGGGCCTGCGTGCGAAACTTGCGTGCAAGTCAATGTTCTGTGTTTGGGCTGTATATGTATTTTAAAATCTCAGTGCCTATAGGCTTTGCACTTTGAAATAATTTCAACTTTGGGGCCTGCGAGCATCGCGTACCCCTTGGGTTTTTATTTATTTTATGTCATATTTTGGCCTTTGTCTACTGTAGGGTTTTTGCCATATATGGGTTTTGCTGCGTTGGGCTCCTTGGCCTTATTTTGGGATAAAAGGCTTTGCTGGGTCTTTTAACGAGCTTGTCGTCTCTCTCGGCAACGTAGGCTTTTAGCATGCATGGCCACCTCATCGGCCTCATGCGCAGTTTTCACGTAGGGGCTGTTCTTTCGGCTTCATGGGCCTTCTCTCTTGGCTTCATGGGCTGGCAATTGGGGCTTTGATTTCCGCGTAAATTGGGCTTGGCAGTTGCACGTGACCTGCATTCCATTTGAATACTCTTATTAATCTTAGGGCCTGCGTGCTCCTTTCTTAAGGCCTGCATGTCTTCTATAGAAAATTGGGCTTGTTTTTTGTTTTTATTTTATTTTTATTTTTTTTATCTTTGTTCGGCCATTTGGGCTTGTTTTTGTAGGCTTCGGGCCATAAATCGGTGGAATGCCCCTCAGATTTTGTAATTTTTTTACAATTTGGAATACATTACTTAACTTTTCCAAAAAAAGTTTAGGGTTTAGGGTTTTAGGGTTGGGGTATAGGGTGTTTAGGGTATAGAGGGTTTAGGGTTGGGGGTTTACGGTTTAGGGGTTTAGGGTTTAGGTTTAGGGTTTAGGGTTTAAGGATTTAGGGTTAGAGGGTTTAGGGTGGGGGTTTACGGTTTTGGAGGTTTAGGGTTTAGGGTTTAGGGTTGGGGGTTTACGGTTTTGGAGGTTTAGGGTTTAGGGTTTAGGGTTTAGGGTTTAGGGTTTAGGGTTTTTTAGGGTTTAGGGGTTAGGTTTTTAGGGTTTAGGGTTTTTTTTTAGGGTTTAGGGTTTTTTAGGGTTTAGGGTTTTTTTTTAGGGTTTTTTAGGTTTTAGGGTTTAGGGTTTTTTAGGGTTTAGGGTTTTTAGGGTTTAGGGTTTAGGGTGTTTAGGGTTTAGGGTTTTTTAGGGTTTTTAGGGTTTAGGGGTTAGGTTTGGGTTTGGTTTAGGGTTTTTAGGGTTTAGGGTTTTAGGGTTTTAGGGTTTTAGGGTTTTAGGGTTTAGGGTTTAGGGTTTTAGGGTTTAGGGTTTAGGGTTTAGGGTTTATGCAGCCTATAAGGATCCTTTTCTCTCCTTTAAAAAACTTTTCGGAAATTACTTTCATTTGCTGTATTTGTTGTTGGGAGTGGGAACATAAGTTAGCATGACCCAAAATCTTAAATTTATCGATATATATTCGATCGGATGTATATTTTTGAGATATACATCCGGCTAGATATAATTATCTCTGTAACTCTGTAATTGAAGATCTGCATAGTCATTTCTATATTGGTACAACTAGATACATGTCTGATTAGACATATATTTTCAATTTTATGTCTTTCTGGACACGTATTTGAATTTGCATCCGGCGCACATCATTTTGAAAGTTGGAAGTGGGGGTTGGCATCATCCAGAATGTACTACGTCGGGTTGGTTCTCTCTGATGCAAATATCAGAGGGGTGCTTATGGTCTGATTCAGGATGTAGCACGCTCGTTTTCTTGGGCTATATTCAGGTTGGGCTAGTTATGCGTGGCTGGTTTTGTTCTGATTAGTCTGGGCTGGTTTTGGTTTTTATTGCTATCGTTTTTTTCACTTGGGTTGAGTTGAACGGGCCGGTCTATGCGATGGGGCTGGTTGGCATTGCATGCGAGGATGGCTGATTTCACTTCTTGCTCTAGCTTGAGTTGCATTTCCATTTATGGGCTAGATTCTTGGTTTTGCTGTGTCCTCCTTCACAAGTTGGCTGCTGCAAGCATCTGTATTTGTGCTTGTTGGGTTGGGGTCTGTGCATATAAGATGTGTTGTGGGCTAGACCTTGGTCTCTTGGGTTTATTGTGGTTGTTTTTACACGTATAAGTTGGCAAAAACGCACATCTCGGCTTTGATTTTTGGGAGCTATCCGTGCACATCGTGCGTTTTTAAACACGTGGGCTCGCTTGGTATCTTGTTTGGCGTTGGGATAGAATGGCTAGTTTGTCGTATATGGGCTGCTGCTTCCTGCACGCGTG
>SKCR01002332.1:0-27742 GCA_019454045.1 Zanthoxylum bungeanum | reverse complement strand
AAAATGGCCCATCGGCATTTTAGAAACTTTTGACCGCAATTGTCCAAAGGACACAAACATCGTTCCAGTTTAAATGCCCAACCAGTTCATATCTCTTGACAAAAAGTCCAATTGAATCCAAATAACGATAGTCCCAAACACAAGCATAAAAGAAATTATTTCTATGGGTCATACAACTAGGGTTCACATGCAGGTTTAAACGAATGTAAACAAAGGCTCTCACTGACGAAGGATTGCCCACACTAGGACTCCCCACTCAAGGGTCGAGCGACCAAGTGAGCGCACCTTTTTTATATCTTACGGTACGTGCCAACGAGTTATGGTGTGTGACTGACTGTCAAATGGATTTCCCGTTGTAGATGTCCCCAGAGGGAGGGTGGAGCGAGGCTCTCTTAAATACCCTAGCCCCTTAGGCTCTTATCGCTTGGTGTTAGGAATAAACACGAGTCCTCCAAATTAGTCTATCACAATGAGCTTACGGGTGAATGATTATCTAGGTGCCCTCACAGCTTTTCCTTATAGAAAGGTAGTGAGTGAAGGAAGACACCAAACCATCACCTAGCTTTAATAACCTTTGATTAAACTCTCTAAACCCACAGTAGACATGGTAATTTAAAGCACAATCACAAACATTACAAGACATTATTTCGGGGCCGATTCTCTATCCCCAGTGGAGTCGCCAGACTGTGGGACACAGAAACTGGACGACGCTATTCCGGGCTCGCAGAAGGAAATGAGGTGTGGTTTGTGAACCGGGCCGAGGATAAATTAAAATTGAGACCGAACGAACGAACCCGAAGCTCGAACAAGCGAACCAAACCCAATAAAAATATCAATTCTTGACCCTTCCCTTCCGACGACCGCTTTCCGCAACTAAAAAGTAGTGCCTCCATTCGAGGCTCATCATTGGGCTGATATGCAAAAATGCAATGCCTACACCAACTCATAGCCTATGAACCACAAGTTGACTCTATCCTTTCAAAGATAAATTGGTCCGAGGATGATCGTGGTAAGAGGCGTCGGATAAATCTGGATCTTAACCTTTAATTTCCTGTAGAATTTCAGCTAACCAGGTATTATTTTCTAAACTCTTCTTCTACTTTTTAAGACATTGTGGACAATGTCTCATTTAGGTTTGGGGGAGGAAATTAGTTGATTAGTACCTAGTTTTTAGTTTGTGTGTTGTTTTTATTTTAGTCCAAAATTTTTCGAAAAATACAAAAAAATTGAAAAATTTTCAAAAAATTACAAAAATATTTTGCGTTTTTGTGTTTTTTATTTTGACTAAAAGGGTGAAATTGGTAAAAGGTAGCTGAGTAAGGAGTTTCCACTCCTGAGACGTATCTCAAGCCTATTTCGAAACAAGTTAATTTTTGTTTATTTTATTTTGAATTATTTAATTTGTGAATTATCCTTAAAAACCGGACTAAAATGGATCTTCATATGCTCAGTTGACAGATATTATCAACATATATAGAAACATACGGACATGAGCTAAAATTGAAAAGTTTGTAATATTCAGTGCTCTAGTTTAATTGAGGAAACATCTCAAAAAGCAATGGAGTAAGAAAAAAAAACAAAAAAAAAAACGTCTGAGATCCGAGTTATTAAGTCTGTAAGGGTGTTTTAACACCTAGTGCCCTAAAACCAACTGGTTTGGGAGTCACTGGCCCAAAGCTCGTTACATGGATCGAAGATGCTACAAAAATATATATATATGAAGTCTGAGTAATTAAGTCCGTAGTGGTGTCTTAACACCTTGTGCCCTAAAGCCAACTGGTTTGGGAGTCACCGACCCAACACTCGTTACATAGATGGAAGCTATTGTATATAAATAAAAAAAATAGAGATAAAATCAAAGAAAAAATCAGAAAAATGAGAAAAATTATTCCATTGCTACAAAAGGTGTGAAATCTGATAGAACTTTAGGACAAAAATATTACTCTCTTATCAACTGCACTTATGACTGTTGTGGGCAAAAATGAGTTGATTATATTTTGTTGGCTGTGTATATGGAGAATGGTAAATATAATCGGAGAATTTACTTATTCAGTAATTTAGAATAAAACAAAACAACTAGTAACTTGGAGTAGAAGTTTCACCTGATTAGTCACTAACATCTTTATTCTCTTTTCGCTTGTCTTTTTGCTTTTGTGTGTATTAGTTTTATTACCTTTTTACTTTTGTAAAATGTTTGTGGGTATCATTGCTGTAAACCCTCACGAGACTACAACTCGTCCACTAGGGACACCTAGGGGTTTAAAGGCTTGTTGCATATGTTAAATGCAACCGTGATCCCTACGAAAGTGGCTTAGTTAATTTTATTTTCATGTTATTTTATTTTATGTTTTGCTCGAGGACTAGCAAAATGTTAGGTTTGGGGGTGTGATGAGTGGTATTTATATCACTTATTCCTACTCATTTGACCTAATATTTCGTATAGTTTCTCGAGTTTTGTGAACGTTTTGATGTATTTTGTGTTACTTTGCAGATAAATAAAGTTTGGAAAGCATTGGAGGCAATTTGGGGCAAACACGGACAAAAATGCGTCAACAGGGATATTTTGGTCTTTAGCGCGTCGTGACGCTGAAGACTTTCACGTCTCGACGTCTAAAATGCACTGAACAGTGCTAACGTGCACCGGGTCCACAAATCAGAATCTGAGAAAAGTTTGACTTTGCTAAAATGCGCCGCACCACGTGTCACCATCACAGCCGATCTGCTAACATGCGCCGTGCCACGTGTCAGCATCCTACGGTGCCGACATTCATCATCGCCATGTGTGCCACGTGTCATCCTACGTGTCTCCATGTCATCAGCCACGTCAGCAAGTCAACAAGTCAAAATTGCCACGTGTCGTGCCACATCATCATCAGCCAATCAGGAAGTGACACGTGTCGTAATTCTACGGTGCCGACAGTCTCTTTCCCACGTGTCGCCACGTCGTCACCACGTCACCGCCACGTCATCGCCACGTCAGCATCAATAATTGAGTATCTAATCCTTATCTGACACGTGGCGGATAAGAATCTCAACGACCAATCAGAAGCCGCCACGTGTCACAATAATTGAAGCCCAACCACCGCGCCACGTGTCACCTTATCAGCTTATCCAGAATCTTCAAACCAGCGAACCAGAGCGTGCCACATCGACAAAAGCTGGCGTAGCGATGCTGAGGACCATGGCGTCGCGACGCTGGAAGCCTACCGAGGCCTATAAATTGAGCTCGAGATTTCAGAATTGAATGCACCACTCTCTCTCTTATATTCTATCTAAAGAGAGAGTTTCTCTCTCTACTTTCTTTTAATTTTTAGTTTTTTAGTTTTTTAATTAATTTTAATTATGTTTTGTTAATATAGTAATTTAATTTTTACTTTTTACTTTTTACAGTTTTTATTATTTACTATGAGGAGGTAACTCCCCCAGCTAGGGTGAAATGTAATTCTTTTACTGTTACTATTTAGATTAATCTCCCTTAAAAATAATATATTCACTATTTAAAATATTGACTTAAAAAGGATACCGCCAGATTGGTCGGTTGGTAATTCATTTTAATCTGATTTAAACCTGACTAATAAAGGATACCGCCAGATTGGTCGGTTGGTAATTTAATTTTGGTTTCGCCTTATTGGCTGGTTGGACGTAATTTGACTTAATCAGGTTACCGCCTTTATGACTGGTTGGAAAAAGAATCACAAGTTTATATATTATTTATGGGAGATATCTAAATTAGTAGTAGTAAAAGTAATTCCTTTTTACCTTAGCATTTTATTTTATTGTAATTTACTTTTCAGTATTTATTTTACCGCATTTTTACTTTATGTCTTTTATTTACAAGTTTTTACTAGCCCTAGTTATGTGTTGTAACTAAATTAGTTATCTGGGGTTGTGATGAAATCCAATATCACCGTTTTATAAGGGTTAGATAATAGCTTGGGTAATATAAAGATTTATTTATTGAGTCTTAAACTTAATGGTTTTTCATTAACTGGCCATTAATAAAATTGATCTGGTAAATCTAAAATGAACTAGACATAGGGATTTTAGGTTTCAGCCTTAGACTCAATAGCCCACGATCTTCCTTGAGGATAGATAACCCTTTAATATATTTCCTTACATGATAGGAATATACCTGTCGGGTGGGGGTAGCCATAATTGGAACTTAAACTTAATGAATCCATATAATTTGGTTGACATAGACATATGGTTCAATTGGGTTAAACTGGGTATTTGTGTCTGACCATCGACAGAGGCTTACACATAATTTAGTGTTCCAGGTTAATAAATCAATATATTACCCAACTATAAGATAACCACTTCATCTTTAAAATGATATTGGAAGAAATCACAACCCTAGATAGTTTTTAATATTGAATTTTCTTAAAACCTATTTTCGACAATTTTATTTACTTGTTTTTAAATTTAGAATCATCACCATTTCAAATCAATCAATCAACCTGTTAGATACTAGTAATCATTTGACCTCATAAAATTAATAGTTTAGATATTAAGTCCTCGTGTGATCGATATTTTTATACTACTTGAACGATACGTGCGCTTGCGTTATACGTGTGTGTTTACGCCGGTCACTAGCCTTGGCCTTCCAGAATGTGGAAGTAAAGTACGCCTTGCGCTACTCGCCATATTGCAAACTTTTGGCTTTGTCTCCTTGAGAATAGCCATTAACTCTCCAAGAGTTTAGTATTGCAATTAGTACTTCTAAAATCTAAATATAGATTTATGAAGATCCTTCAATTTCATTATCATACTTTAAGGATCTAATCCTTAGTTCTGATTAAGAAATTAAGGAGTCTATTCGGCAAGCTTAATGGATTAAGAACTAAAGTTATCATCACATGAATATTCCAAATATCATGTTCTACTTATTTGCTTAACTCCAAGCTTAGGCCTAATATGTTATTTTATCAAATAAAGTAACTTATTAGTTTCCAGGACCATCCTGAAATTTTATCCCCAATTTGAAAATTAAAGTCGTTTAAAATACATTTTCACCCAGGATTATGTTTTAAACACTAATCTTTCAATTTTTCTTGATTCTAATAGTCCAACTATCTAATCAACGATTTTAGGTACTATATATTATAATGATTACTATAGTCCAACAATATAATCAACTATAATTTAATTGGTTAAATTCAATTATATTGATTACTATAATCCAATTATAAAATCAACTATTAATTGAAATGGTTAATTCAAATATATTGATTACTATAATCCAATTATATAATCAACTAAAAATGAAATAGTTTGAATACAGTCAAATTGTTTATTAAAACAACAATTAAATATTAGTCCAACTAACATTTAATTTATTTAACGACGAATGATTTGATTTGAGCGCGTATGGCAAGTTATTAAACGAATATTGCAAATTTAATACTTGCCTCCCACTATTTTTCGGCGAGCCTCTAACCCTCTGTCGAGTACTCGGGAAACCTTGTTTCCTAATGGGCTAGGATCCCGTTAAATAACATACAATCTTGACTTTGGCCAACAAATTGTATGAAAATTAACTAGGTAGATCTCTAAGATCAATTGGATCCCATCCAATTCCTAGATCCAGTAGGTGGACATCCAAGTCCGAGACATATATCTTATATATGCCAATATATCCAATATATTGCCTAACCTTTTTCCTCTGAATCAACTAAGCATTGGCTTTGGCACAACAAACTTAGTGATCCCAGTTAAGCGGAACCCATTGACCTTGGAAAGATTTTGAATTAATGTCGATGGACAAGAAGTGATCTTGACTTTGGCCAAAAAATCACAACTTGGACAAGACACCAATATGGAACAAAGCCTTCATGATTCAAACACATCCTTGACGGACAAAGGTATTGACTTTGGCCAACAAACCAATACCAGTCTTGGATCTTGAGTAAGAATCACTCAATGGAAGGAAAAACGCTTAATATTGTTTGAGGGTTTTTCGCGTGCAAATTGGCAACCAATTTATTATCTTTGTTAAGGTCTCATCATCATACACCCTTAAACATGCATTCTAAACACATAATAAGGCACATATAAATAAATAATAAGGATATGCGGATGGATACTCAACACATTGTTCCTAGAACAAATCTCTCACTTTCCTCTCTCCCGCTAGCACAAGTATTTGCTTCTACCCGTTACATAACACTTCTAAAGAAACCTCATTTATATTGAGGGGAATAGGTGAGAAGAGAAATACATAGAGTCAAAGAGGTAATAGGCTGGACACGCAGGTCCAATTAATAAATTCTAAATTATTACAACAATTTCCAAAATTTCCCCACCCATCTAATATCCATCCGATATATATTATTCATGCATCGCAACCATGTATTCACACAAGCATGTTATCAATCAATCTAATCCAATTAATTAATCTGATAATTAATGACCATCCAATGTTCAAACAACGATTTGATTTTGCGCGAGTCAAAGTCATTTTGTGAATAAGTACTCAAAGTACGAATTCTCGAATTATATTAAACTACAAAATTAAATCCAATTCAATTTGCATTTAATATTAATCCGCTTATTTAATTCCAAATTAAATATTACACTTTATTAACGAGCCTTTACGACTTAAATTCCAAATTTAATCGCTACGGGTCTCAAAGCCCGATTAACATCCAATGTTAATTTAATTAAAGTCCAATGGGCTTTTAATTAATTTCATAAGACGTGGACTTTTGGTCAACTTGGGTCAAACCCAATAACCAAAGCCCAATCAAGGAATAACCCCATAAGCCTAGAAATCAATTTAGGCCCATTAGGCCCAATTAAAATATTAAGGTCCATTAGTCATAATTGGACTTTATGGAAATGGTTTTGGGCTCAATTGGATCCAACCAATTTGCCTAAACCAATCTTGGTACAACCAAGCCTAATTAGCCCAATAACAACTTTTAAGCCCAATTTCCAAAATTAGCACAATTAATTAAATCACAAAAATTCCAAATTTCATATTTAATTAACCAAAGTGTATAGCATAATTAATTACCCAAATCAATATTTCCAAAACACCAATTAGCCTAATTAATCATGCTCATTAACAACAAAACATGTCCAACACATTTTATCAAAAATCAAACCCATTTCATGCTCATATATGTCTCGGCAATGGTGGGTATATTTTGTCCAATTTCAAATCCAATCCAATTGAATCCAATTCAACAATAAATCAACATTCCCAATTAATTTCAAGTCATCCAATGAATCAAAAAAAAAAAATCCCAAGACATTAGGGTTCATCCAAGATTCGGCCAAGCCATGTAATTTGGGGAAAATTGTTCCAAAACATTTTTCATGAAATTGATCCAATCAATCTTCAATAAAACATCATTTAAGCATACTTAATCAAACAATTCAACCAAATCATGCTCAAAATCAATTTACCCAATTTTAACCCTAAATTCAAGTTTCATGCTTTTACTCGCTCTGATACCATTGTTGGGAAATCTCTAAGTCCCGAGGATCGATTATCAAGCATAAAATATAAGTGCGAATACACGAGGAAGTTGCGGAATACTTACATCGAGCGGTTGAGCGATGCGACGAAGAAAAAAATTCTTTTATGCCCTCCTTAAAGTCACGGTAGTCCACTGTTTTGGGCTCTCCAAAATTCGGCAATGGTGATCCCGCCAAGCTCCAAGCTTTGTGTGATTCCATGCTCACGTGTACGGTTCCCTATCACCTTCGCATGACCCTAATTTTGCGCTAGCACATTAGGAATTTTTGCCACAAAAATTCCTTATCTCTTCTTGCCATTCTCGGCTGTGCAGTGAAGGAAGAAGACTGACCTTTTGGACGTGAGAGAGATGAAGAGAAAGAGAGGAGAGTTGTGTTGTTGGTTGTTGGCATAAAGTGTATCTAATACAATTTTATGAATTTCAAATTCATTTACCAAAAAAATTGGCTTTCCAAAAGTCAAACCAATTAAAGCCCACAACCACTACATCAATCAATCAATCAAATTGTCACATCACTCAAAGTGACATGTGATTTGATGCTTGATGTGACTAATGATTTGACGCTTGATGTGACTTGCGTGCCGCACTTGAATTCGAAATGCGAGTGCGCTCGCAAACACTATCGGGCTCGGGTTTGCTAATTCCAAATTAACGAATTTTCCATTGCGACGTAATTAAGTAATTAAGCCTAGCAAAATCACTATTCACATCGCTAACGAATTAATTCTAAATTAACTCGTTCGCCCGAATTAAAATCTAATTTTAATTCCGCGTCGAAATCCAATTTCGTATAATATATCAAATATATTATTCAATCGATTAATTCCAAATTAATCGTTATCTCTATTTATATGATATTTTATCCCAGATAAAATATCTCCGCAATTAATCCCAGATTAATTTTATCTCTCATCTAATTAATCCCAGATTAATAAAGCGAGTCATACATCATCGGTGAATCTTCAGGAAGCGACCCATGAGATCCCCAGATATGTTGGCAGTAAATTCGGTCGTCGGACTATCCGAACACGTAAGTACCTCGTACTACGTTTGTACCGATTTACAAGACAAGGTTGGCTTCTAGTAAAGCGTCATGCCTACCCAATTCTCCAGAAATATCCTTACAGGAATATGTGATCTATATTAGGCGTAGTATACGTAGTATTGCGTATTTCGATCCAGTATCGGATGTCACACATGCTAGGCCTGAGGCTGGAATTGTGTCTGCCCCGTACGAAGCACATATCAGATCTCTGGTAACTAGTCTCTATAATCGGATAAACATGACCTAATCATTTTATCCCGATGACTGCAGTACATAAGAGAACCAGTTCCATATCCTACGTGACCATCATCTCCACTATGACTGGAGTGATACTTCCGTCTTGACATCACACCCAAACACACTACGATTCTCAATATACCCAGCAGAGGCGTACACATAACATGTTAAATCCCTGGATGACCTAAAACCAAAGCATATTGATTGTCGCAAGTATTAGCGGTGCAAGTCTCAGGTTAAGACCAAATACACCTACCCTGATTCGGACTTCTATAGACACATAGTCATACTACCAATGGAATTCCGAGGGGTCTTTCCAGAGCGAAGCTGTTTTCCATACCATCGGTAAAACACAACCTCCTACTACACTTGCATGAGTATCATATACCCAAATATATGATAACTATGCCGTTATGCCCTCACAACGCGTACAAGTGTAATACTAGTCTTTTACGCATTATCGATGTCCAATCTCGATAATACTCTGACTAGGGATATTTAATGATTAATCCTTCGTGGACTGATACTGTCTCATATCATCTCAATCCAAGAACTAATCATAAGGACCTCCTATCATTTATACATCTTGGTGATCTAATCACAAATGATAAGAGAGTAATTTCCTTTGTCACATAGTTAATTTGTACAACAACACCATGATCTGTACAAATAGTGACGCTATGGGTCATAACTGTCCAACAGACAATACGTAACGTCCCCATGCACGAGTTTTCACCAATTATTCAGATATAAATTTTCAGAGACAGACTTACAGAAAAGATGTTTTAAGAAAGAGTTTTTATAAGAAATTGATTTATGAGAATTTCAGAGATTTACATACCAAAAGCAATTTTCAAAAAACTTTTTTAGAGAGAAAGTGGTTTCAGAAAAGTTGATTTGAGATTAATTGGTTTTATCGATTTTCAAAAAGTATTTTAGTACCTATTTTTTAACTATGCACTCACTAGATCGTCCAAACAATCTAACCCCCACTCATAGTGTTTTATTTTACAGGTTTACCCGGAGGATGAGTTCGGGAGGATGGATACTGATGCGAGTCATTAGGGTGTTGAGTCCACCAGGTCACGTCAAAATGAGAGAGTCCGATCAGAGTCAAAGAGAAGTTATGTAATAGTCATTAATACTGCATCATCTTTGTATAAAGTTAAAATGTTTATGAATAAAGTTATGTAGGAAGGTATTATTGGGAATACAATTATCTTTATTGAGTTTCATATCATGTTGATGAGTCAGGGCAATGGTCCATATGCATGAGTCAGTAATTTGAGATAAGTTAAGTAAAGATGATCATCGGTCAAATAGTCAGAGGCTCAGGGAGATAAGTCACCATATTCCTTGCCGGTAGCATCCCCTGGATGAGGATGTTACAAAGATGACATCAGAGCACAGTCTAGGGAGTCAGTGACTGCAATGGACAGAGTGTTAGGGTCTTGTATACGTAGTATGCCCAGGGTACTAGTATGTCAGGCACTACCTATTCAGTATCTGATCCTCGAGTATGTCTTCGAGCTCTATAGACAGGTTAGTAAGAAATTCCCAAGCTTTTCGAATATTCTTTCTTATAATAGTAACCATGCTCTTTTCCCAAGTTGAGAAACCTTTTGTAGTTATCTTAGTGGATTATAAAAAGCTCAAGATAAGCTACGAGAATAGATAATAAAGTTCTAAAGATACCCACCCAGGAAGGAAAGTAGAAAGAGAAAGAGGAAGTTAAAATGAAAAGTAAAGGATAAAGTACAGAAGCTTAAGATAACCAGAGACACTAAGGGGTGGAGATACAAAATCAGATTTATAAATAAAGAAAATAGTTAAGCTCGATGCAAGATGATGAGCAGAAAATATATCACTATTTACAGCCCCTTTTACCTAATATTTTGTTTAGTTTCTTGGGTTTGATGAACGTTTTGATGTGTTTTAGTTTATTTTGCAGATAAAATAAAATTGGGACTCAATGGAATCATTTAGGATGAAATGTGGAACAAATAAGGGCAAACACGGGACTTCACATTTGATTTTGGAGATTGGAAACTTGAAATGGCGAAGTACAATTTCAGAAATTCCAACTTTGCGCAATTGTCGTATCTTAGACAAAACTATTTACTCTGATATCGGATTACGGTGATTCAAGTTCCAGATTAAAGAAGACTCAAAGATCTACAATTTTAAGAACAAAACAATTACAAATTCTGAATATTTCATGACCAAAGTTGATGAAACATCCAGAAGTTTGTTATGTGAAATTATTAAAATCATTTTCAAAGCAAAAAAATAAATAAATAAATACAAAATACAATTTTCAAACTTCCACCAAACATGCTTGCATGTTTGTTGGAGGATTTGATGCCATGTTTGGTGCCATATTTGATGCCATGTTCGGTGCCATGTTTGGTGGAGTAATGGTGGAGAAAATTGGTGGATGGAGCCTTTAGATTTTCCGATAAATACCAAGCCATTTCATTTGTAATTCTCATGATTTCCTTATGTTTTGTAAGGAAATTAAGGATTACATCTTGTTTGTTATTTTTTGTAATTTAAATTATGTATTTTTTTTTCAGTAATAGTAGTAGTTTCTTTTCTTTTTTTTTCTTTTATGTTTTGTAGTTAGATTTCCGCTGGGGGAAGGGTGAATCTTTTATTATTTAGTTTAGATCAATCTCCCTTAATTATAATATGGAAATTATATTTAAAATTAATGGATTACCACCTTAATGGCTAGTTTTATTTATTTGACATAATGACACTGCCTATATGGCTGGTCTTTAGGTGAAAGATAATTACCGCCTATATGGTTGTTTCATGGACAAATAATAACACCGCCTTTATGGTCAGTTGGACTTAATTGAAAATCTGACTTAATAGGATACCGCATGTATGGTCGGTTGGTAATATCACTGATAATTTCTAATTTAATAAGAGAGATTTCTAAATTAGAATTAGTAAAGATGGATCCCCTAACCCCCAACATTTTATTTTTATTCTAGGAATGTGATGAAACACAATATTCACATACTAAATAATTGATTTAATTATATATTGGGTAATTCTTTAGTTTGTTTATTGAATCTTAAGCTTAATGCTTCTTGTTGCCTGATCACCAATAAGATTGAGTGGTAAACTTAAAATGAACTTGGAAAAGGGATTTTAGGTTTCAACATTAGATTCAATAGCTCACGATCTTCTTGAGTTAGATAACCCTTTAATAGATTTCCTTACAGGATAGAATATAATGTTTTCTGGTGAGGGTAGCCCATAAATTGGGAACTTGAAAACTTAAATGAATTAGATAATTCGGTTAACATAGGACATATGCTAATTATGTTATTTGGGTATTTGCGTCTGACCATCGACAGAGGCTTTTGCATAACTTCGTGTTCCAGATTAGCAAATTAATTATTACACATATATAAGGATACTCAATTCATCTTTTTAGAATCATAATATTGTGTGGAGTCACAACCTTAGGTATTTGTGTCTTTTGTTATTTTCCTTAGTATTTTATTTTGTGTCTTTAATTATTTATTTAGGAAAATCCACATTCAACCCACCAACCAAACAAGCAGCAATCATTCTCTTCTCCTATAATTAGATATTGTAAATAAATAGTCTCAATAATACTAACAACAATAGGAATTACTGTTGGAAATCTAATAACCATGTCCCAAGATCAAAAACCAAGCAAGATATATATATGAATGAAAAAAGGAAGTAGTAATGGCGGAAACAATACTCACAAAAGCCAAATGTGGATGCAATGGATGAAGCAAAAATGCTCCTATGTGCAGTGAAGATTTCGGCCAAGCAGTAAAGAGAAGCTCCAAGCTTTAGTTGATCCTTCCAAGCTCTAAGATGAGTTTCCCATAACACCTTGTATGATCCCTTGATGGTGCTAGCCAAAGATGTGTTCTTTATGTTCCAAACAAACACAAATTCTTCAAGCTTTTGCAACAAAAACCTGAAAATGGAGAGCCAAGAAACTGTCACAGTTTCGGTAATGAGAGAGGAGAGGAGGATATGATTTTTTGTCTCAAAAATCAATTTATATTTATGTTATAATTATATTAAATAATATATAAATATAACACAAACCATGCAAGCACTTAGAGTGTCTAACACTCAATTTCCATGCATTATCTTTGAGTGCTTTGTACACTATCTTCATGCATTGCATCTTGATTAAAAAATACAAATAATGACAAGTGTCATGTGGGCCCCACACGTTTCCAAATGAAAGTGGGCCCACTTGCACTCACGCGTTCGGGTTCGATATTTCCGAAATATCGAGCTTACGTCGCGACGTTAATTAAATCGAATTTAAATAAATAATTGCGCCTAGCGAATTATTATTTACGTCGCTAACGAATTAATTCTAAATTAATTCGTTTGCCCGAATTAAAATCTAATTTCAATTTCGCGTCGAAATCGAATTCCGTTTATTATATCGAATATAATAATTTTACGATTAATTCTAAATTAATCGATCTCTCTCTCTTATACAGTACTTTATCCAAGATAAAGTCTCTCCGTAATTAATCCAAGATTAATCGAGTTTGAATCATACGTCATCGGTGAATCTTCGGGAAGCGACCCAAGAGACCTCTAGATATGTTGGCAGTAAATCCGGTTGTCGAACTATCCGAACACGTACGTACCAAGTACTACGTTTTTACCGATTTACAAGACAAGGTTAGCTTCTAGCAAAACGCCATGCCTACCCAATTCTCTAGAAATATTCTTACTGGAATATTAGATCTATAACAGGCGTAGTATACCGTAGTATAGTGTATATCGAACCAGTATCGGATGATCACATGCTAGGGCTGGGGCTGGATAAGTGTCTGCCCCGTCCGAAACACATATCGGATGTCAAGCAACCAGTCTCTTTGAATCGGATAATCCTGACCTAGTCATATTATCCCGATGGTTGCAACCATTATAGAGTACTAGTTCTGAATCCCTCGCGATCATCATCTCCATATGTCTGAAGTGATACTTCCATCTTGACATCACATCCAATACACTACGATTCTCGATAAACCCAGAAGAGGTATACACAGAACTCGTTAAAGCCCTGGACCACCAAACCTAAATTTTACCGATTGTCGTAAGTACTAGCGATGCAAATCTCAGGTTAAGATCATATGCACCTACCCTGAAGCGGACTCCCATAGACACGCAGACATACTACCAATGGGATTCCGCGGGGTCTATCCAGAGCGAAGCTGTTTTCCGTACCATCGGTAAAACACAACCTCCTACCGCACTTGCATAAGTATCCTATACTTAAATATATGAGAACTATGCCGTTGTGCCCTCACAACATGCACGAGTGCAGTACTAGTCTATTCCGCATTATCGATGTCCAGTCTCGATAATACTACGACTAGGGATATTTAATGATTAAACCTTTATGGATTGATACTGTCTCATATCATCTCAATCCGGAACTAATCATAGGGACTTTTACCATTTATATTTCTAAGTAAATAAATTACAAAACGGTAAAAGGCAATTTCATTACTACATAGTTAATTTTGTACAATAATACAATATCATTTACAAAATAGTGACGCTATGGGACATTACTGTCTAACAATCTCCCACTTGGCCTATAGCCAGTCACTCAAGCATCTAATACCTGAACTATGTACATGTCGCTCAAACTTTTCCCGAGGAATAGCCTTCGTCAGCGGATCTGCAATATTATCCTCTGATGCGATCTTCTCGATCTTCACATCGCCACGATGTATGATCTCTCGAATCAGATGGAATCGTCGAAGAACATGTTTGGATCGGTTGATGAGACCTTGGTTCCTTAGCCTGTGCTATAGCCCCGCTATTGTCACAATACAATGGAACGGGCTCAGCTGCTAACGGAACTACTCCTAATCCAATTAGGAATTTACGGATCCAAACTGCCTCTTTTGCTGCTTCAGCTGCTGCAATGTACTCCGCTTCAGTTGTTGAATCGGCAACAGTATCTTGCTTGGAAGATTTCCAGCTCACTGCTCCGTTATTCAAGCAAAATATGTACCCGGTTTGCGACTTAAAGTCGTCTCTGTCGGTTTGGAAACTTGCATCAGTATACCCAGATACCTCAAGTTCTCCATCTCCATAGATTAAGAAAACATCCTTAGTTCTTTTAAGATACCTAAGGATATTCTTAACCGCCATCCAGTGATCCTGTCCTGGATCGGCCTGATATCGACTGCACATGCTCAAAGCATAGGACACATCAGGTCGTGTACATATCATGGCATACATGATCGATCCGACTGCCGAGGCGAACGGAGTCCGACTCATGTTGTCTCTCTCATCTTGTGTTTTAGGACACATGTCCCTAGATAGAAAGACGCCATGTGATGTTGGCAACAGTCCCTTCTTGGACTGATCCATGTTGAATCTCTTCAACACTTTATCAATATATGTACTCTGGGAGAGTCCAAGTAGCTTTCTAGATCTATCCCGGTAGATCTTTATTCCTAGAATAAAAGCTGCTTCTCCCAGATCTTTCATGGAGAATTTCAATGAAAGCCAAGCTTTCACCGACGTTAACATGGGAATGTCATTGCCTATTAGCAATACATCGTCGACATAAAGGACAATAAAAGTCAGTGCACTCCCACTAACCTTCTTATACACACAAGGATCATCTACGTTTTGAATGAAATCATATTCTTTTATGACCTCATCAAAACGTTGGTTCCATGACCTCGATGCTTGCTTCAGTCCATAAATGGACCGATTTAACTTACAAACCTTGTTTGCAAGTCTTGGTGCGATAAAACCGTCAGGTTGTTGCATATAAACATCCTCCAACAGGTTTCCGTTAAGGAAAGCGGTTTTAACGTCCATCTGCCATATTTCGTAATCGTAATATGCAGCTATCGCAAGCATTATCCGAATGGATTTAATCATGGCAACGGGTGAGAAAGTTTCGTCATAATCAACTCCAAGTTGTTGACGATACCCCTTCGCTACAAGCCTAGCTTTGTACGTTTGAACGTTGCCATCCATGTCTGTCTTCTTCTTGAAGACCCATTTGCATCCAATAGGCTTTACGCCTTCTGGTGCATCAACCAGTGTCCAAACTTGGTTGGTATACATGGAATCCATTTCGGCTTTCATGGCTTCTTGCCATAAAGTGGATTCGATACCCCGTATCGCTTCCTCATACGTGGCCGGTTCAGTATCCTCAATAAGATTAATATCTACATGAGGTGAGATCAGGAATCCATACCTCTCAGGTATTACCCTGACTCTCTCCGACCTACGTAGCCCTTGTGTAATTGAAGATTGTGGTTCAGTCTCATCCTGGATGGACTGTTCATGTTCCGTTCTAGATTCAATGCCAGGAACAGTATCACTACGACTTTCATCGAGTTCTACTTTCCTCCCACTAACCACTGCATTTAGGAATTCCTTCTCAAGGAAAACCGCATGTAGAGCAACAAATACTTTGTTCTCTTTGGGTTATAGAAGTAATATCCTTTGGTTTCCTTAGGATATCCAACAAATAGGCATTTATCTGATTTGGGTTCAAGTTTGGTACCTTCCAAACGTTTGACGTATGCCCAGCAACCCCAAATCTTCAGGAATGAGAAACCTGGTTTCTTTCCTGTCCATATCTCATACGGAGTCTGTTCAACAGACTTTGACGGAACCCTATTCAAAATAAGAATTGCACTTTCTAATGCATGTCCCCAGAAGGATATAGGTAGCTCAGTGCGACTCATCATCGACCTTACCATGTCAAGCAAGGTACGGTTTCTCCGTTCAGACACACCATTTAATTGTGGTGTTCCAGGAGGAGTCCATTGTGAAAGAATACCATATTCTTTCAAGTAATCTTGAAACTCATTACTTAAGTATTCGCCACCACGGTCCGACCGTAATGTTTTAATACTCTTGCCTGTTTGTTTTTCAACTTCGTGTCGAAACTCTTTGAATTTCTCAAAAGTTTCCGACTTGTGCATCATTAGATACACATAACCATAACGTGATGCATCATCCGTAAAGGTTACGAAGTATCGATATCCACCTCTAGCCTGGCTAGACATGGGCCCACAAACGTCACTATGAACGAGGGCTAACAGTTCAGTGGCGCGTTCACCTTTACCACTAAAAGGTGATTTAGGCATTTTGCCTAACAACAAGAAGATTCGCAGACGTCATATGAATTTGGATCAAATCCGTCCAAGTACCCACTCTTCGAAAGTGTGGATATGCGAGTCTTGTTGATGTGTCCCAGACGACAATGCCACAAATAAGTTTCTTCTTTTGGATTACTCATTTTGAGCCTTTTGTTTGTTATTTTACATTTGGAGATTCATTTATATTCAAAATATAAAGACCATTATTTGCATCAGCACTGCAAATTTCTGCATCATTCATATATAAATAACACCTGGTGTTTTTAAATACAAAAGTGTACCCTGTTTGGGTTAACAAAGATACAGAAATAATATTCCTAGTTAAACTAGGAACAAAATAACAGTCATTTAGTTTAAGTACATGCCCCGAGGGCAGTTCCAAAACAAAAGTGCCTACGGCCAAACACAGCAACAGAAGTTCCATTTCCAACACGTAGATCAACCTCCCCCGAAGCCAGTCTCCTGCTATCATGCAGATCCTGCACATCAGTACAAATATGAGAACCACAGCCAGAATCAAAAATCCAATTTTTATTAAGACTTGAAGTAGTCATATTTATCTCAATAACAAACATACCTGAGGCCGGTGCCTTGCCCGCCTGTATGTCCTCCTTATGTCCCTTGTTCATGCGGCAGTCACGCTTCCAGTGACCTCTTGCCGCATTTCAGGCAAACATCTTGAGACTTGTCCCTTGGCTTCCCAGAAGCCTTTGTTGACTTGGCCTTGCCTTTGTTCTTATGCTTCTTCTTCTTCTTAACACCCCCAGTTGCCTTGAGCCCAGCTTTCGGCGTTTGAGATGTTGTTGCAAAGTGCGCCTCGCGCTTGTTGCCTTTCAGAAGTTCTTTCTCTGACTCCTTGAGAATTGACAACAACTCTCCAAGAGTGTCATCCGAATTCATCAGTTTGTAGTTGATGACAATCTGTTTCCAAGTATCGGGTAGTGACTGTAGAAGTACATCTATAGCCAGCTCAGACTCCAAGACTATACCCATACAAGCCAGTTCATCAATATCTGCTATCATTTGAGTCCCATGGACCTCAACAGAACTACCATCAGTCATACGGGTGCGAAAGATCCTCTTCACCAACTCGTACCTCGCCATCCGCTTATTAGTGCGGTGAAGATCTTGCAATCTTGCCATCATATTATAAGGATCCAAGTCCCTATTTTGGCGACGAAAGTGTTGAGTCATTGAAGCAAGCATAATCGACTGAGCTGTGTCACAATCATCACTGTGAGTTTTCCATAACTCCAGCTCAAGTGGCTCAGTGGGCTTAGGCCCGAGAGGTCTCTGAATAGTATACAGTATCCTCTCCGCCCCAAGGACTATCCTTAGGTTCATTTCCCAATCAGCGAAGTTTGTCCCTTTAAAGACATTGTCTCCCATGATAATGTCACGGACATTTACCTTGCTAGCCATCTTAACTACGATAGTCCAACTATCTAGTTAACGAAAAAATGGGTACAGTCAAACTGTTACAAGAAAAATAACATTTTTATTAGTCCAACTAATGTTAAAAATTGACGAAATAAATTTTTGTAAGCGCGTAAAGCTAAGTATCTGAATGAAATTGCAAACTCAATACTAGCCTCCCACTATTTTCTACAAGTCTCTAACCCTCTGTTGAGTACTCGGGAAATCCAATTTCCTAGTGGGCTAGGATCCCGTTAAATAACACACAACCTTGACTTTGGCCAACAAGTTGTATGATATTTAACTAGGTAGATCTCGAAGATCAATTGGATCCCATCCAATTCCTAGATCCGGTAGGTGGACATCCAAGTCCGAAACATATATATCTAATACATACGTCAATGTATCCAATACATTTTCCTAACCATTTCCTCTGAATCAACTAAGCCTTGGCTTTGGCACAACAAACCTAATGATTCCAGTTAAGCGGGACCCATTGACAAGGAAAGTTTCGTAATCAATGTCGATGGACAAGAAGTGATCTTGACTTTGGCCAACAAATCACAACTTGGACAGGACACCGATGTGTAACAAAACTCTCATGATTCAAACACATCCTCAATTGACAAAGGTCTTGACTTTGGCCAACAAACCAATGCCAATTTTGGATCTTGAGAAAGAATCACTCAACGGAAGGAAAATCGCTTAATATTGTTTGAGGGATTTTTCGCGTAATTGGCAACCAATTAATTTATCTTTGTTAGGTCTCATCATCATACACCCTTAAGCATGCTTCTAAAACATCATAAAGTGCATAAAGTAAAGTAATAGTGATATACGGATGGATATATAAACAACTTGTTCCTAGAACAAATCACTCCCTTTCCTCTCCCCGCTAGCACTATTCTACTTCTACCCAATTACATAATACAATAAGAGAAACCTCATTTACATTGAGGGGAATTAGGTGAGAAGAGAATACAAAGAGATAAAGAGACAAGGCTGGACACGCAGGTCCAATTTATAAATTCCAAATTTACAATAATTTCTAAAATTACCCTTCCCTTCTAATATCCATCCGATATGCACTATTCATACAACACATCCACATTCATTCATTCATTCAAGGCATGTTATACAACCAATCAAATCCAATTAATTAGTCTTTAATTAGGTGACAATACAATGATCAAACAATTGTTTGCATTTGCGCGAGTCCAACTCGTTTTGAGAATAAATACATATTGTATGAATTCACGAATTATATCGAACTACTCGTTAAATCCAATTTAAGTCGTATTCAATACTAATCCTTTATTTAATTCTAAATTAAATATATACACTTTTATTGTGCTTTTATAACTTAGATTCCAAATCTAGTTCTATTGGGTCTCAAAGCCCAACTAACATCTAATGTCGTTTAATTAAAGTCCGATGGGCTTTCTATTGATTTCATTAGGCTTGGGCCTTGGTCAATGTGGGTCAAACCCAATTTCCAAGCCCAATAAGGAATCACCCTCATTTGCCATAAAACCAATATCAAGCCCATAAGGCCCAATTAAACATAAAAGCCCATTTATTACATTTGGACTTAAATGGTGTGATTTAGGCCCATTTTGGATCCAATCCAAATGGTCCAAATCTACTTGGCCCAACCAAGCCCATTTATGACCAAATATAATATTTTAGGCCCAATTCCAATTTAAGCCCAATTAACTAAAATTTAAAAATTCCAAATTTTACAACTTAATTAATTAATTAAAGTGTATGTTCATGATTAATCCTTTAAATCAATATTTCAAAATATCAAATTAATCTATTAATCATATTTTTATCTTAAATACATGTCCAACATTATTTAATCAAAAAATCAGTCCCTAATATGTCATCAAGCATTCGGCCAAGGTGAACAATATGGTTCCGATTTCGTTTTCAATCCAATCAAGTCACAAATGATCATCTCCATATTATTTCAAGTCATCCAATGTCTTAAAATTAAAAAATCATCTAGTCCTCATGCTTGCATGTATTCGGCCAAGCCACTTTGGGGTTGGAAAAATTAATCCAATTTATTTTCCATGAAATTGATGATGTATAACCATTTTAACATACATCTAAGCATATTCAACCAAGCAAACTCATCAAATCATGCTTCAAACAATTTTCCCCAAATAACATCCTAATATATTTGCATGCATTTTTAGGCTCAATGATACCATTGTTGGAAATCTAATAACCATGTCCCAAGATCAAAAACCAAGCAATATATATATATGAATGAACTAAAAGGAAGTAATGGCGGAAACAATACTCACAAAAGCCAAATGTGGATGCAATGGATGAAGCAAAAATGCTCCTATGTGCAGTGAAGATTTCGGCCAAGCAGTAGTAAAGAGAAGCTCCAAGCTTTATTTGATCCTTCCAAGCTCTAAGATGAGTTTCCCATAACACCTTGTATGATCCCTTGATGGTGCTAGCCAAAGATGTGTTCTTTATGTTCCAAACAAACACAAATTCTTCAAGCTTTTGCAACAAAAACCTGAAAATGGAGAGCCAGAAAACTGTCACAGTTTCGGTATAGATGAGAGAGGAGAGGAAGGATATGATTTTTTGTCTCAAAAATCAATTTATATTTATGTTATAATTATATTAAATAATAATATAAATATAACACAAACCATGCAAGCACTTAGAGTGTCTAACACTCAATTTCCATGCATTATCTTTGAGTGCTTTGTACACTATCTTCATGCATTGCATCTTGATTAAAAAATACAAATAATGACAAGTGTCATGTGGGCCCCACACGTTTCCAAATGAAAGTGGGCCCACTTGCACTCACGCGTTCGGGTTCGATATTTCCGAAATATCGAGCTTACGTCGCGACGTTAATTAAATCGAATTTAAATAAATAATTGCGCCTAGCGAAATTATTATTTACGTCGCTAACGAATTAATTCTAAATTAATTCGTTTGCCCGAATTAAAATCTAATTTCAATTTCGCGTCGAAATCGAATTCCGTTTATTATATCGAATATAATAATTTTACGATTAATTCTAAATTAATCGATCTCTCTCTTTATACAGTACTTTATCCAAGATAAAGTCTCTCCGTAATTAATCCAAGATTAATCGAGTTTGAATCATACGTCATCGGTGAATCTTCGGGAAGCGACCCAAGAGACCTCTAGATATGTTGGCAGTAAATCCGGTTGTCGAACTATCCGAACACGTACGTACCAAGTACTACGTTTTTACCGATTTACAAGACAAGGTTAGCTTCTAGCAAAACGCCATGCCTACCCAATTCTCTAGAAATATTCTTACTGGAATATTAGATCTATAACAGGCGTAGTATACCGTAGTATAGTGTATATCGAACCAGTATCGGATGATCACATGCTAGGGCTGGGGCTGGATAAGTGTCTGCCCCGTCCGAAACACATATCGGATGTCAAGCAACCAGTCTCTTTGAATCGGATAATCCTGACCTAGTCATATTATCCCGATGGTTGCAACCATTATAGAGTACTAGTTCTGAATCCCTCGCGATCATCATCTCCATATGTCTGAAGTGATACTTCCATCTTGACATCACATCCAATACACTACGATTCTCGATAAACCCAGAAGAGGTATACACAGAACTCGTTAAAGCCCTGGACCACCAAACCTAAATTTTACCGATTGTCGTAAGTACTAGCGATGCAAATCTCAGGTTAAGATCATATGCACCTACCCTGAAGCGGACTCCCATAGACACGCAGACATACTACCAATGGGATTCCGCGGGGTCTATCCAGAGCGAAGCTGTTTTCCGTACCATCGGTAAAACACAACCTCCTACCGCACTTGCATAAGTATCCTATACTTAAATATATGAGAACTATGCCGTTGTGCCCTCACAACATGCACGAGTGCAGTACTAGTCTATTCCGCATTATCGATGTCCAGTCTCGATAATACTACGACTAGGGATATTTAATGATTAAACCTTTATGGATTGATACTGTCTCATATCATCTCAATCCGGAACTAATCATAGGGACTTTTACCATTTATATTTCTAAGTAAATAAATTACAAAACGGTAAAAGGCAATTTCATTACTACATAGTTAATTTTGTACAATAATACAATATCATTTACAAAATAGTGACGCTATGGGACATTACTGTCTAACAATTAAGTCCTCGTGGGATGATTTTTAATACTTGAACGATACGTGCGCTCGCGTTATACGTGTGTTTGTGATACATCGGTCAAGTTTTGGCTCTGTTGCGGGGGGGACTTATTTTTCTTGAGTTTTAATTTGAATCTATCTAATTTACTTATATATAATTTTCTTTATTTTTTATGTAAATTTTGTTTCTTCTTTTATTTTTCAGGTGGTTGACATGGTCTTTATTGGGAGATAGAAAGATTACGAGCTTTACCGAAGAGATACACCCCAAATCAGAGAGCAACAGTCGGTTTTGAGGTTGTTGTCCAGCCTAATTATCACTGGATGTCAGAAACCAGACAATACTAAATTTGCTCATCGGAACGCAATGGGGAGATGTGTGATATCGATGGTAGCCACCCGAGCGATCAATGCATATACATTTCAGAGTGGTTTAGAATTATCGGAATCAATCAAGGTATGAAGAGCCAACATATTTCACTAACCATCTTCCATCTTATCCACCATCTACCTACGATTTTCATCAAGAACCAGAACCATCAGAGGAAAATCAGATGGTTGAATGCTTAAAAGATTGGTTCAAGAAAAAAGACGAAATGTTGGATACAATGTTTGAAACATTCGAGAATCAACTCGAAAGTATTCACAGACAATCAGCATCCATTCAGATACTGACAGATCAAACGAGACAATTAACAGAAAACCAGAGCTACATACCTCAAAAAACATTTTCAGATGAAACTGACGAAGCCTTCGAGTACCAAGCACTTCACGGTGACACTTTAACAGAGGAAGATGCTAAGTAGTATCAAGAACCAGAGGTATCAGTTCAGGAGCCCAAACCAGCAAAGTCTCTGTTTGATTTTTATTATTCGGATTCTGACAAAGATGAAGAAGCAGAGCTGTTTGTACCAACAAAAATTGAAGATGAAACTCTGTATCCTCACAATGAAGATCTTGGAGCATGCATTGCAATGATGTTTGAAGAAGAGCTACCCGAATCGTTCATACCAATCACAGAAGATAAATACTTACAGACAGACACATCTTTACATCCTCTGGTTGAAGATTTTGGAGCATTCATTGCACAACTGTTTAAAGAAGATCTATCTGAGCCAGACACATCAACTACAGAGGATGAAGACCTAAAATCATACACATCTTTACATCCTCAGGTTGACACTTATGGAACATGTATTTCAAAAATGACAAATGAAGAGCTGAATGCGGAAATCCTAAAATACATATGTGAAGAAAATATGGAGGAAGATGTACAAATGGAGGAGCAAATGACTGACCATATTGAAGATCCAGTGATTTCACGAGAAACATCATTGTTTTGGGGAGTACAAATCAGAGATATCGCCCAGAAGCTTGAAAGAATGGAACTTCCATTCAAAGTCAAGCACCATACGAGACATCCTGATTTTCTTTCTTTATTTTCAGGAACCACTGAAGTGATAAAGTTTAAAAAGGTGGCACAAGCACTGAATGGGACAAAATTCTTTTTGCCACCTTACCGTTGGAAGAGACCCTTCAAAAGCAATGCACATGAGAATGTCTTTAATCGGACATCCAAAATCACACTGAAACCTCCTTGACAGATGGATTTCAGTCACATCTGGCTGAAGATGAAAAATTTAGCTCTAGTAGGGAGGCAACCCATGCAATTTGTTGTAATTTTTGTTTTCATATTTTGTGTATACATGTTGTATAGTTTTTAATTTTGTGTGTTAGTTTTTCAGGGAAAATCACAAACGGAGCATTTAAAAAGGAAGGGTGTTTGGCAATCACAAAGATGAGAGCTAATTCATTAGTGATGGCTGAGTAAAGAATGAATTCTTGAGACACATCCTAATGAATTTATACCAAGCGAGTGGCGTATTGCGTACATAATTTCGTTGCCTTAATAATTGCTTTGATTTGCTTTTCTGTTGTAACTATCTTTATTTTCGTAGACAGGATCCAGACTTTTTGACCTTTCACGATTTCTTTTATTGTTTAGCTAACAACCGTCCTTTGTAAGATACTAGTGTTATTATTACTCATCCTTTTCAGGTACTATAAATTCAGCCCGTTATTGCACTTTTGAAGGCATCCAGATTTGAGAAAGAAATACATAAAAAAAAAATGGAAGCTACTTCACGAAGATGAGTTGAAAATATCTGTGTTTTGCGGTACTAGTATTGGTACCAAGCCACAATACGTTGAGGCAGTACGGAAATTGGGTCGAGTCATAGCTAAGAAGAATATGCACCTAGTTATGGCGGTGGCAATCTTGGAATAATGGGAATCATTTCAAAGGCCGTACAGGAAGGAGGCAGTCCAGTTCTGGGAATCATCCTAAAACCATTGGTGGAGGCGAATCTTATTGGACTATCAAACGGCGAGGAACTGATCGTGCCATGATTTCTGAACGACTGGTAGAAATGATTAACTGTGTTGATGCTTTTATTGCTTTGCCATGAGGCTTGGGCACATTGGAGGAAATTTTTATAGTGTTATCTTGGGCGAACTTGAACATACACTAGAAACCGATTGGGCTGTTTAACGTTGATGGATTTTATAATTTTCTTTATGTGTTTCTTGATGATGCCCAGAGAGATGGGTTCGTGACAAAACCTCTGAAAGAACTCATCTTCAGTGCCAGAACTGCCAGGATTTACTTGACCAAATCTTAGCCTTTAAACCACAAATTGACCATGTCCTTTCCAAGATAAAATGGTCTTAAGATGATCGTGGTAAGAAGTGTCGAATAAATCTAGATCTCAACCTTAAATTTCCTTTATAGATCTAGAAGTTCAGCTAATTAGGTACTATCTTCTCAACTCTTCTTCTACTTTTTTAGACATTGGGGACAATGTCTCATTTAGGTTTGGGGGAGAGGAATAATTGAATAGTATCTTATTTTTATTGTGTTATTTTCGATTTTTAGTCAAAATTTTTTGAAAAAATTAAAAATTTTAAAAAATATATATTTGTGTTTTGTGTTTTTATTTGACTAATCTGGTGAAATAGGATTTGAGATAACTGTGTAAGGAATTTCCATTCCTGAGACGTATCTCAACCAATTTCGTAACAGGTTAATTGTTGTTTATTTCCTTTTGAATTATTTAATTTTTGAATTCTCCATTAAACTGACTAAAATGAATCTTCATATGCTCAATTAGCGAGTATTATCAACATATATGGTAACATACGGACATGAACTGTAATTGAAAAGTTTGTAGTATTCAGTACTCTAGTTTAATTGGAGAAAGCACCTAAAAAAACAATGGGATAAAAAAAAAGTTTGTAAATGTGTTTTAACACCTAGTGCCCTAAAGCCAACTGGTTTGGGAGTCACTGGCCCAAAGCTTGCTACATGGATCAAAGATGTTAGAAAAAATATATATATCTGAAGTCTGAGTAATTAAGTCCGTAGGGGTGTCTTAATACCTAGTGCCCTAAAGCCAACTGGTTTAGGAGTCACTGGCCTAAAGCTCGCTACATAGATTGATGATATTGTATGTAAATAAAAAATAAAAAATAAAAAAAATCAGAAAATTCCGAAAAAAATATTCCATTGCTTAAAAAGGTGTAAATTCTGATATAAATTTAGGACAAAAATATTACTCTCTTCTCAACTGCACTTGTGACTATTGTGGGTAAAATGAGTTGATTAATATTTTGTCGACTGTGTATAAGAAGAATGGTAAAAATAATCGGAGAATTTACTTATTCGGTAATTTAGAAAGAAAGAAAAACAACTATTAACTTGGATAAGAAGTTTCACCTGGTAGTCACTAACTTGTTTCTTCTCTTTTCTCTTGTCTTTTTGCTTTTTTGTGCATTAGTTTTATTATCTTTTTACTTTTGTAAAGCATTTGTAGGTATCGTTGCTGTAAGCCCTCACGAGACGACAACTCATCCACTAGGGACACATATTGGTTTAAAGGCTTGTTGCATAAGCTAAATGCAACCGTGATCCCTACAAAAGTGGCTTAGTTTAATTTTAATTATTTTTTACATTTTATTTTTTTATTTTGCTCGAGGACTAGCAAAATGTTAGGTTTGGGGTGTGATGAGCTGAAAATATATCACTATTTACAGCCCTTTTTACCTAATATTTTGTTTAGTTTTTCGGGTTTGATGAACTTTTTTATGTGTTTTAGTTTATTTTGCAGATAAAATAAAATTGGGACTCAATGGAATCATTTAGGATGAAATGTGGAACAAATAAGGGCAAAAACGGGACTTGAAATTTTGATTTTGGAGATTGGAAACTTGAAATGGCGAAGTACAATTTCAGAAATTCCAACTTTGCGCAATTATTGTATTTTAGACATATCTTTTTACACTGATATCGGATTGAGGTGATTCAAGTTCCAGATTAAAGAAGACTCAATGATCTACAACTTGGAAGAACAAAAGAATTTCAAATTCTGAATATTTCATGACCGAAGTTGATGAAACATCTGGAAGTTTGTTATGTGTAATTATTAAAATCATTTTCAAAGCAAATAAATAAATAAAAATAAAAATTTTCAAACTTCCACCAAACATGCTTGCATGCTTGGTGGATGATGCCATGTTTGGTGCCATGTTTGGTGTCATGTTTGATGCCATTTTTGGTGCCATGTTTGGTGGAGCAATTGGTGGAGAAATTGGTGGAAGTCTTTAGATTTTCCTATAAATACCAAGCCATTTCATTTTTAATTCTCATACTTTCCTTAGGTTTTTGTAAGGAATTTATGGATTGCATCTTGTTTGTTTATTTTTGTAATTTAAATTATGTATTTTTATTTTCAGTAATAGTAGTAGTTTCTTTTCTTTTCTTTTCTTTTATGTTTTGTAGTTAGATTTCCGCTGGGGGAAGGGTGAAGCTTTTATTATTTTAGTTTAGATCAATCTCCCTTAATTATAATATGGAAATTATAATTTAAATTAATGGATTACCGCCTTAATGGCTGGTTTTGTTTATTTTTCATAATGTGACACTGCCTATACGGCTGGTCTTTAGGTGACAAATAATTACCGCCTATATGGCTAGTTTATGGACAAATAATAACACCGCCTTTATGGTCGGTTGGACTTAATTGAAAATCTGACTTAATGAGGATATCGCTTGTATGGTCGGTTGGTAATATCACTGATAATTTCTATATTATAATAAGGGAGATTTCTAAATTAGAATTAGTAAAGATGGATCCCCTAACCCCCATCA